>JBBPBX010027635.1:16265-37156 GCA_038048925.1 Garcialebias charrua
TATTTATATATATATATATATATATATATATATATATATATATATATATATATATATTTATATATAGCCGGCAGCGTTATGCAATATTTGCACTACACTGCCAACTGAAAAGTAACAAAAATGATCCTAAAAGGATGAAATTACAAAAATCAAAGGATTTATTTAATACTTTACGTACATATATTCTATTCGGCCACGAAATCAACAAAAAATAGAATGATCTTTTAATCCCTAAAACCACTTTTAAATCTCAAATACACGGGTGTGTCGCCACCGCATTTATACATAAAAGTAACCCAAATACATAAAACTAACGACTCACCGTCGAATGGTCGACACAAAACACACAATAAAATCCTCCGGCCGCGTTAATTTGGCTTGAAACAGCGGGGTTCTCTGCGGATTTATCCATTAGTAACCCAGCACAACCAGCTGGACACAGAGTTCAGCGTCCAGTTCACCTCTGACCCGGAAGATGTCAAGATTCTATAGGTAGTCAACAGATTTAATGAAAAGTAACTAAAATACATAAAACTAACGACTCACCGTCGAATGGTCGACACAAAACACACAATAAAATCCTCCGGCCGCGTTAATTTGGCTTGAAACAGCGGGGTTCTCTGCGGATTTATCCAAGTACCCAGCACAAACAGCTAGCCACAGAATTAGCCCCTGAGTTCACCTCTGACCCGGAAGATGTCAAGATGGAATAGTCCATTTTTAGTAGGGGGATAAAGAAATCGACCGTTTTTTAATTGCGTATTTAATGATCGTTTTCATCGTAACTATAATTATTTTTATGTTAAATGTACATTAACAAGCAGGATCAATGTTAGGGATGTAGGTGACTGGCCGGGGCGCGGCGGGGCCGGGGCCCCATGCTGATTGGGATCCCCAGGCAACGGCATCATTTACCTACATGGTAGATCCGAGTCTGTTCTCCGCTCTGCTCCCCCTCCAACCCTCCCTCCTCTCTGCTCTTTACGGTGGGGAAAAAGGTAAAACTAGCAGCAACAGAGCCAGAATAAGAGCCTCTAAATAAGTTTATTGGTTTTTACTGATAGATAATTAGTTATTAGCGGTACTGCATTTTAAATAAAAATAGCACAAATCCGCTTATGAATTATAAAAGTTAGTCAAACCACAAAAACGCTGACAAAAAGTTTAGGTCCGCTGTAAGCGGATTAGCGCTTTAGCACTCTCTAGCGTTCATATGCCCACCACTGATTTCTGGCATCATGATTTCTGGCAAACCGATCAACAAATGAGTGACTTATTTGTTGATCGGTTTGCCAGAAATCGTCAAATTATGTTTGTATTCTGCATCTGTCTGTTAGCAAAATATCTTATGAACAACTGAACAGATTTTGATTAAACTTTCAAGAAATAATCACTGAATGGCTCTCTACGACTGGTTGACTTTTAAAGTACATCCAATTCAATCAATGGTGTTGGTCTGTTAGCAAAATATCTCATGACCCTCTGGACAGATTTTGAAAAATCTTTCAAGAAATAATAAACGGATGTTTCTTTACTGCTGATTAACTTTTGGATATATTTGAATTGAAGATGGCTGCAGCAGGCAATTGAAATAAGCCAAACTCAAAAATGGTTATAATTCAGTTAATTTTACAGATATGGAGTTAAGTGATTGTTTGTTTAAAGTTATTTAAAGTTATTTTATATATTCTTTTAAATAATGGGGTGATATAAGATTTTTTTCTTCTTTCTGCACTCTTTTCATTCAATGTTTTATTTTTGATGAATGTTTTATTTTGTCTCTTTTAAATGAATGAATAAATAAATTAAATTAAATATTAAATAGCTTTACATCTGCTAAGTTCTTGGCATAAACCAACACAGACATGTTCCTGTTTTTAGTGTTTTACATGCTTTATATTGTAGCTGTATTATGATATGATGCGAAGCCACGGAGCTCCCAGGCGGAAGCTGAAACAGCTGCCGTAATCAGAGCGCCCAACCCGGGATGAAAAAGAAAAACACACCGCTGGCTGAAGCCCTGAGCTCGATGGAATGTCCGGCGTAAAACTAACTTGACCGCGGTTTAATGTGACGCAGATGTGTTTATATAGCTCTGCAAACATTGAACGTTGTTGTCTTGCGGTGTTGAGTGTAAAATATTTCCACACAACGCACATGTTACGATGAAAAGTCGGCTAGCTGCTAGCATGCTACTCACCAGTGTTGTCCGATCTTGCGACAGAAACAAGCGTCTAGCTCCATGTAAACAATCCATAAACAAACGACCCGCTCTTTCAAAACGATGCCAAAACAAACCCAACAGAGTACTCAGTCAGCCCCTCACGCTTGTAGCTGCCTGCAAACTATGAACTGGATTTCCTGAATGTGAGGCGGGTCTTGTTACTCTGGGTTCATGAGACACGCCTCCGTTCAGGAAATCCATTCCATAGTTTGAAGCCAACGTGCATCATGGGTTGGATCGATACGTAAACAAGGCTGGTATCGGTATGTGCCATGAGCATTAGTTCCGCTTTTGCTCGGCGTGTGTAGAACCGCCACAGCTCAGTGTTTTTATTGACACACTTTACTCAACAAATCTGAGTGTCAAAATGTACCAATATTCATGATCCCAACCAGCTCCTTCATAGATGTCACCAAGTCTATTCTCAGTCACTTGGGCTGCTTCCGTAAGTAAACTAGCACAAGTGGTATTCAACCCCGAGTTGCTCCCGGTAGGACTGGATGGCGCCTTGCATGGCAGTCTGCCGCTACCGGTGTATGAATGTGTGTATTAATGGGTGGATGGTTGGTATTGTAAAGCGCTTTGGGGCCCCTCATAGGGGGCTGGAAAGCGCTATATAAATAAGCTCCATTTACCATTTACCATTTACCATATTCGGTAGCCAGTAACAAATTTTGCTTACACATTTTTAATTCAAGGACGAATTAAGCATTGATCTGAAAAAAAAAAAAATGCTAATTTCATTGTTCCTTCTTTATTTCTTTGACTGGTCTTCAGGACTGCAATAGGTACCGTTTTTTAACGTTATTTCTAAACTGAAGGCATTCAAAGAGTACAACAGGTAAGATATTACATGTTCATAAATGTTCTGCAGAACGCCACTTCTAATAAACTGAGCTGTCACTTTAAGGTATTCAGAAAACCCTTTTGCATCTGTACAGAATTTACTTATTGAAACTGAACACTTAAGACTTTGGTCAAGTTGCACTGAAAAAAAAAAACGTAACGTCTAACTGCAAAGCCGAGATAGCATCTCTGTTCCTCGACTCTGGGATTAGAAGACCCTGGACTAAGTGGGGTTAGAGGTTTTGCAGTGGGCTGTGAAGGATGTTGATCAGGATTTATCAGGGGATGAGCATGCTTAAAGTCCTCCAGACCACAAGGAGCACCATGTCCTCTCATTCTCCTTTGTCCTTGTGAATTCAGAATGAGCTCCGAGCCTCCAAATGGATGCAGTGGGATTTCCTCTCCTCAGACCTTAGCAGCAGTAAAATCCAACTCTCCAGTAAGACTTGCAAATCATCAAGTTCCTCAGCCTGAGGGTGCACAAAATACATTGTAGATGAAAACTAGTAGGACTTTTAGAAGTTTAAAGTTCTGTTTTCCTCTGCTGATCCCATTCAAGACCTTTGCAGGAGTTCCTCCGCACTTTAGTTCGTTAGACTTTCTTCTCTTTCTTTACTTTTTTTTGGGGGGGGGATCGAGTGATCAGTCTGAACGATACAGAGCTTCCCAGCAATACTGAGGAAAGTGCATATTGGTTTCAGTGAGTCAGAAGTTTTGTGAGTCAGACCAAAGCCTCAACTGTTCCTTGGCCCAAAGGTACGAGGCCTCTATTTCCCAGTGAGGTTGAGAAATAGTCTGTTGCCTCTAGAGTTTATTCTTATTGGAGAATGGCTCCCGTTAGGCACTCTTGCTGTATAGCTTCATTCTACCTGCATGGCTTTTGTGTATTTTTTCTTTAGTTTACACGCAGTCACACAAAAAGATAATGCACATAATACACTTGCTCATTTACACTGAAGGGAACCAGTTGGCTTTTAGCATGACCGTGTGATGCTGAATGGCTTCTAAGTCGGGATGCAACGTCGAGGACCAATGATGGCTCTCGACAGGAATGGTTTGAAGAATTGATAGTTACCGGTATGTTGTTTTGCCACAATTTCAGTGGCATTTCTTGGATGCCGAGGATACAGATGTGAGCTAAAACTGCCACAAGATGTGAGCGTGGAGCTAATTAATCAGTAGACAGACAGTGATTACAGCCATTATGGCTACAACTCTGCACAATGATACATTTCACTGCCTCTTGTGTCTGCAGTGCTTTCTTTCTTGATCTTAAGGTGCTATTGAATGGCAAAGACAGCTGGAAAGAACTGTATGAGTCGTTAAAAGGGTTAACTGGACATGTAAATGTTTGTGCTGTTGCTATTCTTTAAAATGAGTTATTGGCTCAATACTTGATATGTGCACGTAAATAAATTCTATGACTGACACACAAAAAAGTTCCCTGTTGTTTCCCTCACTGACATCATAGACACTATGGGATTCATTTTTCAACCTGACTGCCACGTGTCACACGGATCCTTTTATGGTACCACAGGTATACTTAGTGTTCTGAATGCACAGTCACGTCCACACGCAGTTATCCATACATGTCTCCTTAAAATGCCGGAAGAAGGTGTTTCAGGAGAATGAATTGTCAAGTTGCACCACAAATACATAAATGTCCACCATCCGGGTCAGCGAAGAATCACAAAACATAACAGAAGCAGAGCTGATGAGAAACAGGAAATAAAATCTGCCGAGCGTGACCCTGCCACGTTATTGGCTCTCTGCACCCCAATCGGTGGACCAACAGAAGTTCTGGGGATGCACTTGTTTCTTCTTCTTGAATTTCCAGACATGTCATATTTACCTCCATCTGGAGAATAGTCTTTCTCACCTCCTTCCAGCAGTACCTGCACTTCATTGATCCCCCCCTTTGCCTTGCGACCCCGGCGGGTACAGTTTTTGCGGCTCCCTTTAGGTGGCCGTGGCAGGGGTGCGGGTGAAGGCAGGCTGTACTGGTCCCCATGTGGCAGGTATGGCCTTTGATGGTGGTTGTGATGATTTCGGTGACGATTCAGGTGGTTTAAAGACTCCCCATGCTCCGTCTCCCCACCTGGCATGTCGCGCCCATGCCCCTCACTTGACAAGCAACTGGGTAGCTCCTCTTTCTTTAACAGTTTCATGTCCCTCCCTGCCAGCTCTGGTGGAGAAACGCAGATCAGGTCAGAAGTGGAGCCTCTGAACCTTCGCAGCCAATCCCAGAGAGACAGAGCCTTGCAGTCGCACTCCCACGGGTTGTTGTTCAGGCGCAGGTACTCCAGGGCTGGCAGCAGAGTCATGGTGGCAGCGGACAGCTCAGTGAGGGAGTTATTAAACAAGAAGAGGGTGGTGAGACGCCGCAGGTCGTGGAAAGCCTGGCGATCAACCCACTGGATTCGGTTCTGATGCAGAAGGAGCCGGTCCAAGATCCCCAGGCCTCTGAAAGTGTTCTGGCGAAGACTCCACAGTCGATTTCCGTGCAGGAAGAGATGACTGAGGTTCAGCAGGTCAATGAACAGATCATCTTCTAAGAACTCCAACTTGTTGTCCTGCAAAGATAAAAGAAAATATAAAAGTGAGAAGCTTCAAATGAGTGGTGGCACATTTACTATTTTTATAGATAGTCTTCAATTACCGTACCTTCCTCCGTTTATCGCGGGGGATCCATACCCTGATAAGTGAAAAACCACGAAGTAGGAATAGTAGTACAAGTACCGTAGTAAGTAGTAGTTATATATTTTTTCTTAAAAAAAAAAAGGCATTTTAAACCCTTCCCACACTCTTGCAATATTATAATCACTGGCCCTCATGCACGAACCGTTCTTACGCACAGATTTGTGCTTATACTGTGCGTACGAGTGATTTAGGATCATTTGTGGCATCCAACAATGTTTTCGTATCCTAGGATTTTTTTCAGATACGAACAAAATTTACGTGTGGTCCCGACCTGTCGTATATTTTACGAGGAGTCGGTCTGCTGTCATCCAGACGGCCTTTTCTCCACTAATAACTTTATATTTCGTTATTTAGAAAATATTTTGAGTTTAAAAACAATTAAATGCAACCACACATATTGGTTTAATTAAAGCGGCTTCAACACCCCCCCCCCACGTCCACCACCTTGCGCCACCCGCGCGTGGCCCCCCGCGCCACTCATGTCGACCACCGTGTGCCACGCAACGCGCCCGCGCAACCACGCCACGCGCCCCCACCCCGCGCAACTCATGTCGACCACCGTGTGCCACGCAACGCGCCCGCGCAACCACGCCACGCGCCCCCACCCCGCGCAACTCATGTCGACCACCGTGTGCCACGCAACGCGCCCGCGCAACCACGCCACGCGCCCCCACCCCGCGCAACTCATGTCGACCACCGTGTGCCACGCAACGCGCCCGCGCAACCACGCCACGCGCCCCCACCCGGAACTCATGTCGACCACCGTGTGCCACGCAACGCGCCCGCGCAACGCACCCCGCGCCACCACGCCACTGTCGACCACCCACACACACACACAACACACACACACACACACACACACACACACACACACACATACACAGCGCCGCTGCAGAGACAGGGGAGAAAAAAGCGAAACCAGCTTATTCAGTCGTTTCATGTTTCACGTCATTTTTAATATAAACTGCCTGTTGACTGTGGGCGCTCACTGATGTCATCTGTATTCTGTGTGGGTCTGCGCTCAGATCCGGGGCTGACACTATGATCAAAGGCGAGTCACTTTTAATTCGCCAAACGCGTTTGTGTGTTTTCTGACGCATAAAAGCCGGAATGAATGGACACTTCCTGCTCGCGGTGGCAGGAAACTATATCCTTATATGGTGTTTTGAGGGGTGGGAATTATGTAAATAACCTCCCGCGAGCACGCGCAGGTGAGTAGAACAGGTGGGATTCATCATTATTTACACAGCTCATATACACACATTTCCTGACGATAGAAGACTTTGTTGGATCTGACGTGGCATGTTCGTACGAACGCTTCGTACGAACAAAAGTAGGAGAAATTTAGGATAAAAATACGAACATTTTCGTGCATGAGGGCCAATGTTTCTAAACTCTAAATGCTCTAAAAGAGCACAGCATGTCATGATTTCAGTTCCCTGCCTCCTCTGCTCTCAGTCACTTGCAAGCGCTCTTGACCACACCCACTTCACCGCTCTGCACGGAGAACAGCTGATCAGCTGCAGCAGGAAGCTTATCCTTCAGTATGAGCTGCACAAAGGTGCAGGAGGTGCTAATAATTTAAAATAACCTATTTTAAATAAAAAATTCCATGCCAATCGTGTGGCTCATCCATCAATCAGCCAACTGTGTGTGATATCCACTCTTATTTTGAAAAACCGCGATAAAGCGAGTCCACGATAAATGAACCGCAAAATAGCAAGGGACTACTTTATTTGATTTTAAAATGTACATTATGTGCATAAACATGTTTGCAACAATATCCAGATTACTTTGCTTGATAATTCACATTTGCCTCCATTTTATACTTCATTCAAAGAAATAATACACCTAAACCAAAATATTAGGCACACTGTATTCTCATTGAACACCAGTGAGTGGGTTTGGTTTGTTAAATGTTATTGTATTTTATACAATATTTATTTTTAAAATGTTTATGTACTGAGATGTATAAAATGCAGAAGTTTCTTTTTTCTGTGTTTTTATATCTATTTTCTCATTATGCATAACATTGTTTTTGAGTGTTCCATATACTGTACTGTATCTATAATATGAAGTACTGTTTTTGTTTGGTGCTGCTTAATTAACCACTGGGTATGGGATTAAATGTAAAAAAAATAAAAAATAAAAAAAATAAAAACTTCAGACAAGCTTTGCCATTTTGCAGTTTTCTTTCAATAACCCAACACTGTAAGGCCAGTCAAAAACCAACAAACAAACAAAAAAAAAAAACTACATTTCGCAGAAGCCAACAGTGCTTCCAACCACTGCTTTCTGCCAAATGGAGGGAAAGTTCTGCAATGTAAATTAATCTACTAAATGTACATCTATTCAGCTCACAGAACTGCCAGGAAAGTCACAAATAATCCTAAAGCTTCCTGAAGCTCAATTATCCATGCGCACATCAACCTGGACGGGGCGGTGGGCTTCATGGCTGCAAGGTAGGTCTGCAGAACCAGAACTGAGCTCAACCAGAACCAAACTGCTGTTCTGCAGAGCTGGTGAGTAAAATTTTGCAGTACTGTACACAGAATATATATATATATATGTATGTTGTTAAAATGACATAGGTTTAAGAGTTTAGAACATTGCAAGAGTGTGAGAAGGGATTACAAAGTCTTAAAATATATTTAATACTAAAATAAATATAGCATTACTGCTTTTCAGTTTTTCACTCCCGGAACGTGACCCCCATGATAAACGAGGGACTGCTGTACACCATTATTTACTACAGATGTAATAATCAGAGACAAAAGTTAGATCTTATCCAGTCACCTGCAGGTAAAGATACTGCAGGTTGTTCAGGCCTGCGAAGATCCCTGGAGGCAGGCT
Source organism: Garcialebias charrua (assembly GCA_038048925.1). Lineage (NCBI taxonomy): Eukaryota > Metazoa > Chordata > Actinopteri > Cyprinodontiformes > Rivulidae > Garcialebias > Garcialebias charrua. Next base: position 24,889 of record JBBPBX010027635.1, read on the forward strand.
GATCAGGCCACAGTGGTACAGGTGCAGGGCATGTAGCCGACCCAAACCCACGAAGGTGTCTGAAGCAATGGCCTTCAGGTGTTTGTTGTCTCCCAGGTCAAGCTCCTCCAGCCGGGCGAAGCCGTGAAAGGTGGACGGTTGTATGTAGGAGATGTTGTTGGAGTAAAGCCACAGCATGGTGGTGGTGGGTGAGAAGTGGCCGCGAAGCAGCCGCTGGATCTTGTTGTTTTGTAAGAAGACACGCTCACTCTGAGCCGGGATGCCCTCAGGCACGGCATTGAAGTTGTGGGCCTGACAGGAAACTGTGCTAGGTGAAGTGTAGCAGATGCAGTGGCGGGGGCAAGGCAGAGAGAAGTCCAGGCCCCACAGCACCAACAGTAACTCCACTCCGCCATAACCTGAGAAATGATAGCAAGACAGGGAAAGGGGGAAAAAAACAAGAGTTTTCATTTAACACAAATTTCTTTAAATATATAAAAATAAAATGTCTGCAGAGAATAAAATTTCACCAGTATCTGCAACATGTGTTTCAAAATCTAAAATTAGAAGACCATTTTTCATGTTTTCAAAAAAAGAAAAGAAAACATGATAGAACAAAGTTTTTCCACCCCCCACCCCCACCCCAAAAAAATAAAAAAGAGAAAACAACCTTCAGATAGAGAGGTGTTGCATTTTTATGTGGCAGTATTGTTATCAGAGCGGAGCGTGCATCTTTATTTCTGTGTTCCTCACAACCCTCCTGACAACACGGCACACACAGACACACGCAGCAACCTTTTATGCACAATGTTAGATACTTGGTTATCCTCTACAAGGTGACAGAAAATCTATGCTTCTTCTGCTTACAAGCAACTCCTGTAATTTGTTCCCACAATAAGGAAAACCAAGAAGCAGGAAGGAGGAGGAATCATGTGCAGCAGGTCTGTGAAGTGGGTATTACTGCTTTCAGTATCAGATTCACCTCAACTATCTCACATTTTTTATTTATTTGACTTTTTTATTTTTACTTCAGGCTTGGATCATTCTACTGTTTGATGTCTTAGGGCTGGAAAGAGAAAGAGGAAAAACGAGGAGGATAGAGCTGAAAGAAGTGAGGGTGGAGACACTGATCCTAGGAGTCAGTAGAACCAGAGATAACATGAACATCATGAGTCCATCCGTGTGATATTCATTCATTCAAACTTTATTTGCTTATACTGTATATGAATGCTCCTACAGGAATGCTCCTACAAATGCTCCTACAAGCACCCTGCGGATGTTGGATGTTGTCTATCATGGTGCACTAAGATTCATAACTGGTTGTGATTATCGTACCCACCACTGCACCCTGTATTCACTGGTTAACTGGACATCATTAACCTCACGCAGACTCTTCCACTGGTACATTTTCATCTTTAAATCACTTCTTGGTCTGCTGCCCTCATACATCTCCTCCTACATGTCTTTGCGTGAGTGCAGCTACAGCGTGCGCTCTCAGGACATGATTACCTGCAGTGTTCCGTCAGTGAGGACTGAACTTGGAAAAAGGGCCTTCTCCTACTCTGCTCCTGCTTCCTGGAATATCTTACAAAAAGATCTGAAGCTCTCGGCCCTGACCTCTCTAAATGATTTTCAGAATCTGTTGGAATCCTGGCAAAAACCAATGCTGATTTGTTCCTGTTTTTGATTTTGTACATCTACCTTATAATGTTTGCTAGTTTTTGCTACTTTTTCTTTTTCTTTTGTCTATTGTTTAATGTACTTGTACCATTGCTGTTCATCTTTCTTTAGTTTGTAGCAGGTCGCTTTTGTAAATGAGTCCACGAGGCTCAGTTGAGATTTACCTGACTAAATAAAGGTTGAATGAATGAATGAATTTACAAGAGAGACCTGCAGTCTAGCAATATAGCTAAATATAGCAATGCATAGCAATATATTATCGACATAGTGATATATATTAACATATAGCGATATATCAGTCAGAGTCAGAGAATCTTTATTGTCATTTGCACCACATGTGGTACATGTGATGAAACGTGATTATGTACACAGGGTCCCAGTTACATCCAACAATAAAATGTAAGATAAGAACAGTAATAACATCTAAGATGTGAACTAAGAATAATGGACATATAGTGATATATATTGATATATAGACATATAGTGATATATATTGATATATATAGACATATAGTGATATATATTGATATATATACATATAGTGACATATATTGGTATATATTGATATATATAGACATATACTGATTTTACATTTATATAGACATAGTGATATAATCGATATAGCAATATATAGGTATATAGACATGTAGTGATATACATATATTTATTTATTCATTTATTTATTTAATTTATGCATTTCAATTATAAAACACAAAGACAATTTCAAAAAATATAAAAAAAACAAATGAATCATATATAAATACAGTATATCGACATACAGTGACATATATTGATATCTAGTGATCTATAAACTTATAGTGATATATATTGATATTGCAATATATAGACATATAGTGATATATGTATATCAACATATAGACATATAGTGATATATATTGATTTATAATGATATATAGACATATAGTGATATATAGACATATTGTGATATATAGACATATTGTGATATACATCGATATATAGTAATACATATGTATATAGTGATATATATGTAGAAATATGACTGTTTTTATTGTAAACCCATTTTCATTAAAAACATACTTTTGTAAAGAGTTTTGAAATATGTAGGTCAATTATAATAACTTCAAATGGCTTTTAAAGATGAAAAATGGATTTGCTGTGAATATCCTGATGCATGCTCAATAATCTAGGTAGAAAAATCTAAAAATCTTTTGTTTTGATTAATTGTGAATGCTGAACAGTTTTAAATGTGATTATACTGTATTAAGAGTGCAGGTTATCAAAAGACACCCTTGCAAGTATAGAAAGACGTATGAGGGGTCCAGATGTGACTGACAGATGTCCAGTTGTTTAAGGGCAGAGCGACTTTGTTGTAAAATGTCAGCGGAGGACACAGACGTATAATCCGTCGTCTGTGTTGCCTGGTGTGACCGGTAACATAATGTTCATGTGTTTGTCAGCACGTCCGTTTTCTTTCATGCGGCGAGGCATATGCAGCTTTGGACAAGCATGACCTTTCCTTCAAAGAATAAATACAAAACAGAAAAAAACAAAGAAAGCTGCAACCTGGACAGCACATCTTTTATTATTATTTTTATAACAAGAATAAATAGATGCCATGTGAAATATGTTGAAAAGAGGTTACATAGCAAGTATAACACTTTTGTAATTTTTTTGCACTTAATGGTAATTCTTGATAAAAACAGGATCAACAATGTATAAATAAAGCGTCCAAACACTGCAGTTCATAACAAAATAAGCCTTTTTTTTTAGATTCACATCAGGTTAATTGACAGGACAATCAATTTTGCTTGCAACTTCTCTACAACTGCTTTTTGGAGTCCAGAAGGGGCTTATCAACCTCGGGCAACACAAAAATGGCTTTAACTTGGTCAGATTTACAGATATCGAGCTATAATTTGATGTGGTAGTAGCTAAGACATTGTCAACACATATGGTACTTTATAACTCTAGTAAATCTTGAAATTTCACGATTGCTGAAGACATCATTTAAATGATTTGACCACAATGGCTCTGTTACTTCTCTGCATATGAAATTAGTCTAACTTTGGCCCTAAAGGTGTTGTGTGACATGAATGAAAGTTTGTAGGCTCAATCATAGGTAGATAACAAGAAAAAAGGTTAAATCGTGTAATCTGGACCAGTTTCATGGGAAGTCTTTAACGTGGTACTTTTCTGAGCTGTAGCGTTCAGCAGGTATTCAGTCTTGTGGGATTTCATAATGATTTTTATCTATTTTTCTATTCTACGCCTTTGCTTTATCAGTTGATCACTCAATTTGTTTTAATTTTCCAGAGCTCTCGCTTTCCTCTTCGGTTTTATTCTCCTGCGCTGCTCAGACCCACCTGCTGTGTTTGTTAATTAGGTGTAAAGCTGCTGTTTGCTGCAGTACTTTGTGTTTACGAGCGTGTGAACTGTATGTTTGGTTTACGTCTTTCTTCGAGATTCAACAGAAAATCACTTCACGGAACTGTGATGTCTTTGTTAGAGTAAAAGCTGCTTTTTGACACTTGATAGTAACACTGAGCTCTTTATAAAAGTCTTTATTCCACTGTGATAAAACCCTTTTATTGGTATCAATTCCAATTCACACACATGTACAGAGTACGTGTTTGAGCAGAGTACATGTGTGTGCATGAGAGGGACGTCGGTGGAACAGTGAGGCTACAAAGAACAGAGATCCCAAAGATGCAGGACTTCAAGTACTTGGGGTCCACTGTCCAGGAAAATGGGGAGTGTGGTAAAGAGGTGAAAAAAGAGAGTCCAGGCAGGATGGAGCGGATGGAGAAAAGTTTCAGGAGTGATTTGCAACTAAAGGGTATCAGCAAAGGTTAAAGTACAAAGACAGTTGTGAAACCAGCAATGTTGTATGGTCTGGAGACAGTGGCATTGACAAAAAGACAGGAGAAAGAACTGGAAGTGTCAGAAATGAAGATGTTGAGGTTCTCCTTAGGAGTGACAAGGATGGATAAGATCAGGAATGAGATCATCAGAGGTACAGCACATGTTGAACAACTGGGAGATAAAGTTAGGGAGGCCAGACTGAGATGGTTTGGACATGTCCAGAGGAGGGACAGTGGGTATATTGGTAGAAGGATGTTAGAAATGCAGCTGCCAGGAAAAAGACAAAGAGGAGATATATGGATGCAGTTAGAGAGGACATTGAGGTAGATGGAGTGAGGACAGAGGATGCAGAGGACAGAGTGAGACTCGCTGTGGCGACCCCTGAAGAGAGAAAAGTTGAAAAAAGAAGAAGATAAGTATAGATTCTAACCACATGTGTGTCAAAAACTCCAAAATAAGTTTAATGAACAATGCTAAATCAACTAATAAGGCATGCCCACTGCATCATTGATTTTTTTTTTTACAAATTGTTTTCAGTACAATTCTCCTGAACAAATGCTAATAATAGACCTGCTGGCATCAGTTTGCATTTCCAACTGCTTTGGGTCCCTGGCGGCCTTTTGTTTACCCCTGCAGTCCTTCAGTTTTTTTGTAACTCTAATATAACTTTCGTCTCACCCCCTTCATTCTTTCCATTCATATCACCATCCCTCTGCCTTCTTTTCTAAACATTAACATGTGAATACATTTACCCTTTCAAAATGACACATTGGCTTGTTTATTAACAGAAAATGTTTATGCCTTAAAAATTGAGCTAATCTTTATTCGAGAAGCTGTTCCTTAAAGGTACACTATGTAACTTTGTAATGCAGTCTGTAACTTTTCTAACAATATATTTTTAACATATTTCTTCACTCTGTCACTATCTACTGACAGACTGGTGTTAGACAAAGTAATCTCTGAAAAAAACTATAGTCCCCTTGCTTCTCTATCAGCATTTATAAAAACACTAAAAACACAGAGTGACCCGGACAATGACCAGCCAATAAAAACAGAGTTGTTTGTCACGCCCCAACCCACGCCCCCGCCTGTCCCAGCCCCAGCGCCGCGCACGTTCTCATTCAAAGGATTGCAAAGCGATGCAGGACTGATTTGTATGTGACACAAATGTATTAAATATCCCTTCTTCATCCCAGAGCTGGACTTTTATTTTGTTTTTTTGCCAAAAGTCAAGTGATCGCTTCATCCTTCACTGACAGGAATGAGGAAGTCACGAGCGAATTAAATCATGTCCAACGTTGCTTCGTGAACCTCTGCTGATTTCTGCTGGTTTTTGTGTTGTAGGACCAGTGATTCATGGTTTTATTATATTTTTTAGAACGTTTTATTAACATATAATCACAGAACTTCGCAGCGCAGAGACAGGACATGCAGCAGGAGGCGGAGCATTCCAGACCTGCACTGACAGAAATGAGGAAGTCACGAGCGAATTAAATCATGTCCAACGTGGCTTTGTGAAGCTCTGCTGATTTCTGCTGGTTTTTGTGTTGTAGGACCAGTGATTCATGGTTTTATTTTATTTTTTAGAACGTTTTATTAACATATAATCACAGAATATTGAAGCGGCTCGAGCGGACATTCAGCAGGAGGCGGAGCTGCAGAACTCAAGTTCAACAGAGAACGGACTGTGGCTCCCCCTCAGAGCCATATATGGCTCTGAGGGGGAGGGAGCAGAATGCTTTTACCTGCTGGAAATGTTTCTAAGTCCCAGCGTTCTCCAGAAATTACATAGTGAACCTTTAACATGTAGATCAGATAATGAGGGTGGTAACTCTCCTGTCGGCATCTATTTGTTTTGTGCAAACATTTCTTTCACTGTCTTGTAGAACATTATTATTATTATTATTGTTTACCATACTCACTCACACACAGTATACTGCCATTGATGTTAGGCTGACAAAAATGGACAGTTTAAGAAATGGTAGACTTTTATGGTGCTTCCTTCCTTCTATTCATCCATCCATCAATCCTCTTTACCCGCTTCTTCCTTTTTGGGTCTAGAGTTCACTGGTGCCCATATCCATCAGTCATTGTACGAGAGGCGGAGGACACACTGGACAGGTCTCCAGTCCATCACAGGGATAAACAAACAATCATTCACTTTCTCACTCACACCTAGAGACAATTTAGAGTTACTAATCAGTCTAACATGCATGTTTCGGTGGGAAGAAACTGGAGTACTCAGAGAAAACCCACGCATGCACATAGAGAACATACAAACTCCAGCCAGAAAGGCCCCCAGCCGGGATTTGATTCGGCGACCTTCTCGCTGAGAGGCAGCTGCTCTACCAACTGAACCACCGTGCCACCATCGTTCTGTTTATTCCTAAACAAAAACAAAACCTTACTGTCTCAACGTTTTTCAAACGTCAGCGACTCGAGAGTATCACTTATGTGAAGTCGCTTCTGTAGAGTTTTAGGTTTTCCACAGAGAGGATGTGCATTTAGTCAACACATCAAACTGGCATTTCGCCTAGACTTTCAAATGTGAGAAAACTCTCAGTAAGGAGCTTTGGAGGATATAAAAATCTCTTTTACCAGTAATTCCTAATGGTATTTTTTTTTCCTGAGGTGCTACAGTTCAATGACTCAGTGTTAGTCACTGATTTGTGCCGGAGCTGAATGTCTCTAATAAGAGTGCAGTGTTTTAATGCTCATTTGATACCTTCTTAAGTCTGGACTATTTTTAGAACCAGGCACCTTGTTAAAAACTGAGAGCAGCGAGAGCGAGAGCATTATTGTTTGAGCTAAATCATTTCTGAATTGGTAGAGGGGCCTTAAAAGAAAGGAATTGATCTGGTTAGCTGAGTTTTTCTTAAACTCTGTTATTTTAGTCTCTCAGCTGTCTGTCCATAAAGCTTATAACTGCCCCCCAAAATACATGGGAAATATAATCTGCTGCTGTAACTGCTTTTGCACTTCTGGGAAAACTTTTCATTAGAACTTTGAGCTTTGCTGCAAGGATTTGCATTAGAGAAGTTGGACACTTGTGCTGGCTGTTATCTGGCTCGCAGGCGTATTTCATCTTGCAGGTGATGAGGTCAGAGTTTCTGATCAGTCCTGCTCCTCTCTGCATCAACCACAAGAAACCTTTTCTTTATGGGCATTTTAATGTTAACTAAAGACATGACCTTAGCAAAGCTGTTACTGTGCTGAGCAAATAATATTTATTGGTATTTTTTGTGAGTTTAGCCATGACCTTAGGCTGTGCTTTGTCCACTGCAACAAGGATGTGAACTTTGCTCACTAGCTACTGTATCGTAATTCAGCTCATGTTAGCTGTGGTGCTAGTAAGCGCTAATCTGTTTTGTTGACAGTAACAAGTTATTAAACAGTAGGCCTGTCTATAAATGGTAAATGGAGCTTACTTATACAGTATAGCGCTTTCCAACCCCCTTTGAGGGGCCCCAAAGCGCTTCACAGTACCAACCATCCACCCATTCATACACATATTCATACACCGGTAGTGGTAGACTGCCTTGCTAGGCGCTGCCAGTCCTACCAGGAGCAACTTGGGGTTAAGTGTCTTGCCCAGGGACACAACGAGGTATGCCGTGACCGGGGATTGAACCCGAGACCTTCTGGTCCTGAGCCGGCTGCCCTGCCTCTACACCATCTCGGCCCCTATAAAACCTTTTTTTTTTTTATTAGGGTCTCTTTTTAATAATTTTTTTTTTTCTTAACTTGATGCTTGGTCCGGGTTTTGGTAAATGTTACTGTTTAGTTTTCCAGGACTTTATTAGTTTTATTTTGGAAATCTAGTTCCTTTGCTGGTTCCAGTTTTCACATCTGATCTCACTCTCTGATCACCACACTTGTGGTTCATGTCTAATTTCTCCCCTCGGCGAGCGTTTATACGCTTCTCTAGTTCTTTCGTTCTTCTGCTAGAATCTTGCTGATTCATTTGTCAGGTCTCCCATCCCTTTAGACCAGATCGGTGCTCCACTTTTGGTCCTGCTTTCCTGTTTCCTATAGTCCTGCATTTAACGTATTTTGCGGCGTATAAGTCGCGCCGGATTATAAGTCGCATCAGTTAAAGAAAGCATCATGAAGAGAAAAAAAACATGTAAGTCGCTTCAGCGTATAAGTTGCATTTATTATTCATTTATTTATAAAATTTATTCATTTAAAATACAATACAAAACAATCCCATAAACGATAAGAATACAAAATATTTAAAAAATGAAAGGCAGCAGAAAGAAGAAAAAATCTTATTATATCTGCCCCTTTTTTCAAACAATTAGTTCAAACAATAATAATCTTCAAGTAACAAAACAAAATGAATAACTCTTTCTAATTCTTCTAACTAATACAATACACATTACGCTACTTCATATATATTTTTTAACAATTCAGTTTTGACGATTTTCTTAAATGTAAACATTGACTTGGCATTTTTAACATCACTCTCCAAACCATTCCACAATCCAATTCCCTAGTTATGTGTCACTGCTGACCCGTTGCATTTATTTAATGGTCAAAACCGCTTCATTTCATCTGGGTAGCGCAGCACCATCCATCCACCCATCCATCTATCCATCCATCCAGCCATCATGGCCGGAGCTTCTAGTTCTCCAGCGTTCCTCCGCCTGCACCAGCTGAGTGAAGTGAGCGCGCATGGGAGGACTTGCTGTTGCAGTTCTTCAAAATTTAAAGCATCAGTCAAAAATTGCCTTATGAATATGGAAAAAAAAAACAAGTATACAAGTCGCAGGACTGACAAATCTATGCAAAAAATGTGACTTATATGATGAAAAATATGGTAAATCCATCTTCTTTGAAAGCACGAATCACGACACCAGTTGGAAAACTGTCCAGATTTAGAAATGGTTAGGAAAAGTAAACTCTAAAATTTGTAAATTATGTAATGCAACAACCATTTCCTTGATAAGTTTACAGTATTTTCTGGTGTATAGGTCGCACCTGTGTATAGGTCGCATTGTCCAATTATCACCAATAGATTGGGCTGCCACCTTACCGTGGTGGAGGGGTTTGAGTGTCCCAATGATCCTAGGAGCTATGCTGTCAGGGGCTTCATGCCCCTAGTAGGGTCACCCAAGGCAGACAGGTCCTAGGTGAGGGACCAGACAAAGTGCAGCCCAAAGACCCCTTATGATGAGTCAAATCACTGGAAACAATGTTCCCTCGCCCGGACGCGGGTCACCGGGGCCCCACTCTGGAGCCAGGCCCGGAGGAGGGGCACGTTGGCGAGCGCCTGGTGGCCGGGCTTTTACCCATGGAGCTCGGCCGGGCACAGCCCGAAGAGGAGACGTGGGTCCCCCTTCCCATGGGCTCACCACCTGTGGGAGGGGCCAAAGGGGTCGGGTGCATTGTGGAATGGGTGGTGGCCGAGGGCGGGGACCCTGGCGGTCTGATCCTCGGCTACAGAAGCTGGCCATTGGGACATGGAATGTCACCTCTCTGGTGGGGAAGGAGCCTGAGCTAGTGTGTGAGGTTGAGAGGTTCCGGCTAGAAATAGTCGGACTCACCTCAACGCATGGCTCTGGCTCTGGAACCAGTTTCCTTGAGAGGGGTTGGACACTCTTCCACTCTGGAGTTGCCCCTGGTGAGAGGCGCCGAGCAGGAGTGGGCATACTTGTTGCCCCCCATCTTGGTGCCTGTACGTTGGGGTTCACCCCGGTGAACGAGAGGGTAGCCTCCCTTCGCCTACGTGTGGGGGGACGGGCTCTGACTGTTGTTTGTGCCTATGCGCCAAACGGCAGCGCAGATTACCCACCCTTTTTGGAGTCCTTGGAGGGGGTATTGGAGGGTGCGCCTCCTGGGGACTCCCTTGTTCTGCTGGGGGACTTCAACGCTCACGTGGGCAATGACAGTGAGACCTGGAGGGGTGTGGTTGGGAGGAACGGCCCCCCTGATCTGAACCCGAGTGGTGTTCTGTTGTTGGACTTCTGTGCTCGTCATGGATTGTCCATAACGAACACCATGTTCAGGCATAAGGGTGTCCATATGTGCTCTTGGCACCAGGACACCCTAGGTCGCAGTTCGATGATCGACTTTGTTGTCGTCTCATCTGATCTGCGGCCGCATGTCTTGGACACTCGGGTGAAGAGAGGGGCGGAGCTGTCAACTGACCACTACCTGGTGGTGAGTTGGCTCCGATGGTGGGGGAGGATGCCGGTCAGACCTGGCAGACCCAAACGTATTGTGAGGGTCTGCTGGGAACGTCTGGCAGAGTCTCCCGTAAGACGGAGCTTTAACTCCCACCTCCGGGAGAGCTTTGAACACGTTCCGAGGGAGGCGGGGGACATTGAGCCCGAGTGGGCCATGTTCCGCGCCTCTATTGTCGAGGCAGCTTATCGGAGTTGTGGCCGCAAGGTTGTTGGTGCCTGTCGTGGTGGCAACCCTCGAACCCGGTGGTGGACACCGGCGGTGAGGGATGCTGTCAAGCTGAAGAAGGAGTCCTATTGGGCCTTTTTGGCCTGTGGGACCCCGGAAGCAGCAGATAGGTACCGGCAGTCCAAGCGGCATGCGGCTCGGGTGGTTGCTGAGGCAAAAACTCGGGCGTGGGAGGAGTTCGGAGAGGCCATGGAGAATGACTTCCGTACGGCTTCGAGGCGATTCTGGTCCACCATCCGGCGTCTCAGGGGGGGAAAGCGGTACGCGACCAACACCATTTATGGTGGGGATGGCGTGCTGTTGACCTCAACTCGGGATGTTGTGAGTCGGTGGGCGGAATACTTCGAAGACCTCCTCAATCCTACTGGCACGTCTTCCACTGAGGAAGCGGAGCCTGGGGATTTTGGGTCGGGCTCTCCAATCTCTGGTGCTGAGGTCGCCAAGGTGGTTAAAAAGCTCCGTGGTGGCAGGGCTCCGGGGGTGGATGAGATTCGTCCTGAGTTCCTTAGGGCTCTGGATGTTGTGGGGTTGTGTTGGCTTACGCGACTCTGCAATATCGCGTGGACATCGGGGGCAGTTCCCTTGGATTGGCAGACTGGGGTGGTGGTTCCCCTATTCAAAAAGGGGGACCGTAGGGTGTGTTCCAACTATAGGGGGATCACACTCTTAAGCCTCCCTGGTAAGGTCTATTCAGGGGTTCTGGAGAGGAGGGTCCGTCGGATAGTCGAACCTCGGATTCAGGAGGAGCAGTGTGGTTTTCGTCCTGGTCGTGGAACACTAGACCAGCTCTACACCCTCAGCAGGGTCCTGGAGGGTGCGTGGGAGTTTGCCCAACCAGTTTACATGTGCTTTGTGGACTTGGAGAAGGCATTCGACCGCGTCCCTCGGGGGGTTCTGTGGGGGGTACTCCGGGAGTATGGGGTACCAGGCCCTTTGATATGGGCTGTTAGGTCCCTGTACGACCGGTGTCAGAGCATGGTCCGCATCGCTGGCAGTAAGTCAGGCTCGTTTCCGGTGAGAGTTGGACTCCGCCAAGGTTGCCCTTTGTCACCGATTCTGTTCATAACTTTTATGGACAGAATTTCTAGGCGCAGCCAAGGTGTTGAGAGGATCCGTTTTGGTGGCCTTAGAATCGCTTCTCTGTTTTTTGCAGATGATGTGGTCCTATTGGCTTCATCAGATCGTGATCTACAGCTTTCGCTGGAGCGGTTTGCAGCTGAATGTGATGCGGCCGGGATGAGGATCAGTTCCTCCAAATCCGAGGCCATGGTCTTGAGCCGGAAAAGGGTAGCATGCCTTCTCCGGGTCGGGGAGGAGGTCCTGCCCCAAGTGGAGGAGTTTAAGTATC
>JBBPBX010027636.1:17513-37155 GCA_038048925.1 Garcialebias charrua
ATATATGTTTGTTTGTTTGTCCTTGCTAAATGTACAAGACTCCCCATGTTTTATGGTGAAGTAATGAACGCATCAGAACACAAATGAGTCATGTTGTTATTACAGTCCTACAAAGCACAGTTTGAGAGTGAAAATGATCAAAACTGCAACTCATCTGAAACAGGTCAAGGATACAGTGCAATGACAAGTTTTCTAGATAACTATAATAGGATGTGATTTATGAAAGACTTTACAGAAAATCGTTCTCCTTCATCACTGCCATCCTATTAGTGCTGTCGTCTTCTGAGTTGTGAGACAGTGTTTTGCTTTGAGGGCCACATTATTGTCACCATGTTGAATTACATTATACAAAGTGAGCTAAAACGAAAATGCAGACCAAAAAAATACAGGAAGAGACCATTTTAATTTTCAAGCTTTCACTCGTCAACAAGCTTCTTTCTTACAGCACAATTAAGCGTCTGCAGCATGGTTAAACCACTGCAGAGGAAAATTAAAGCCCAGTCTGATTCCCTGAAGCCTCAAGGCAACCAGAACTAATGAAGAGCAGAACTTGCTGCTTTTCCCAAACTTTCACAGATTGAAATGTAGTTTAAAAGCTGAGAATAAAATTACAACATGTGTGCTTTCCTTTAAGGCTCCGGAGTCACTTGGGATTGCAGGGCGATCTAATTAAATCGACAAAATCAACAACTGAATACAGATGTTTTTAGGGCATTGTGAAGTTGATATCACCGTCTCAAAACAGAGAATTTAAAATTGTTCCCAAAATGAAGGTTAGAAATAAATTCAGCTAAAAAGGCAGACATAATCAGAATTTCACTTTTTTTTGTTTGATGTCCTAAACCCTGACAGAACGTACTGTACTGCACATGAGAACAGATTGAAAAAGTTCTGACAACGGAGAACATCAGGGGTCTATAAATACAGGTAATGCCACCTACGTTACAAAAGACTAACACAATTAGCGTGCAAAAGTTTTAAGCTTGATGCTCTGTCTTCACCCCATAAGCACTACTGTATTTAGGATATTTTTCAAAGGAGTCATGCTGTGTTTGCATCTTTTGTCATGGTTTTGTGAAGAAGAAAAAAGGAAAAAAAAAAGATTTACATAAGTCTTCCAAAATTGGGTTTTTGCACCCATTTAAACTTTTATTTATTTATTTATTTATTATAAATTTATTCATTTTTAAAATACAATACAAAACAATCCCATAAAGGATAACATACAAAATATAAAATGAAAGACAGCAGAAAGAAGAAAAAATTCTTAAACTTGAGATAAGCCTATAAACCGTTTGAGAAATGAGGATGTAGCTGCCTGATTTCATGCATGTTCAGTGTCACTTTGAGCCCTAAAAACAACAGTGAAGCAGTTTTTACCATTTTCTGCGTCCGTCTTGGTTTATCATGATCCTCTTGTCTGAAATCTTTAGAAAAAGTTTTAAACTGGGAGAAAATTGTTGATGCTGCCACTAAAACACAATAAAACAGCTACCGTACATTTGTTTTCTTTCATCTTTCTATCAAGCCATGTCCATTTTAATTTTAATTTTTTATGGATTTTCACACTCTAATGTTTGCATTTTTACCATGTAGTGCAGTGGAACAAGTATTTGAAAGTTTTTGTTTAATTACAGTATTTTCTATAAATAGTTCATCTGTAAAAAATATAAAACTTATTCCAACCAGTATCACAATTCAACATCTAGTGGCAGGCTTTAATACCAACGCAGAGCAGAGATTTCTATAAGATATGCAAAGAAAGCTGCAAAGAATAAGAAAAAAAGATGATTTCAGTTGTTGGACTTCTAAAATGCAGGGGGAAATCATTTGGATCATCCTAAATATGCACCAATTCAAGGATTCAAGGTTCTTTATTGTAATTTGCTTCTCATGTACATGAGGTGGAATGAAATTGTGTACACGTGGTCCCAGTTACATCAAACAATAGAAAACAAAGTGTAAAAAGAAACAGTAAATAAGGATCTAAGATATATTCTAAACACTAATAGCATAAAACAATACACCAAACAACAGAAGCATGATTCTCATAGGTTCTGTTCGGCTATAGTTTACACGCTTAATGCAAGCGGAGCCAAGCTCGGAGCCCGAAAACTAACAGAAACTGGGATTTATTCAATGCGTGCAACAAAAATACAGATACAAGGCGTCAAAAGTGAAAAGAAACAAATCCACAGCAGCATGGTCTTATTGGCAGAGTGGTTCTGATGACAGTGAAGTTCTCTTAGCAACATGGTCCAGTTAGCAGCATTGTCTAGTTAGCAGCATGGTCCAGTTAGCAGCATGATACTGTTAGCAGCATGATACTGTTAGCGGTGTTGTCTTGTTAGCAGTTCCCGTTAGCAGCTTGATGGTACAGTAATGCCACATCCTGACCAAACGCGTTTTCAACTGCAGGAGCGTCCAGTTTACATGCAAAGTCAATGGGGGACGCGCCTCCAGGCGCGTCTTGGCGTCGGGCGTCACGTCACGTGCGTGTTGAGCGTGCTGGAAAGCGTTTTCCGTGCACGTGAACCCGCTTCAGCCTCCAAAGCACGCGTTGATCATTGCTGAAGTTTTCGCCGTTCAAACGTTCAAACGCCGTTCAACTCTCCCTGATTGGTTGATCAGGGAGAGTCAGGGGGGAGAAGAGAGGGGGAGAGTCCCTATGTGACGCGGAAACGAGGGGACGGGGGTATTGCGCAACTATGTGACGTATTGTTTGTGGGACACAGAAAAAACCTGCGAAGTCATGTACAGGTAGTCCCCGACTTACGAGCGAGTTCCGTTACAACGAGTTGCTCGTAACATGGAAATCTCGTAATTCGGAACGACCGCCACGTGTCTCGTAAGTCCGGAATTTCGCTCGTAAATTGGAACGGTTTTGCTAGCGCGACTACAAACACTCGTTTTTCATCGAAAAACTGCTTACGAGTGCATAAAAATGATCGGAAACGTGTGTCCACATGTTTAGCTAACGAACTGTGGTGAAAAAACACAGAAAAACTCTGTATTTTTTGCGTTTTTTCAAAAAATTTGCCAGCTCGTAAGTCCGGAACCTCGTAGGTCAGAGCGCTCGTAAGTCGGGGACTACCTGTACTATGGAAGAGAAACTCATTGTAGCTGTGTGTTCGCGACAAGTCCTTCACGACCAGTCAAGTCTGCTCTACAGAGACAGAAATAAAAAGGTCCTCGCCTGGCAGTGCAGTGAGGAACTCGGTATACCGGTAAGCTCCTCCCACACCCCCCGCTGCCACACCGCCGCAGTTTCTCGTTCTGGTCAGGACACCACTGGGTCCAGTGCGTCCACTTGCGCGCGTGACGAGCCTTTTTGCCGTTGAAAAGCTGTTTGGTCAGGACGTAGCATAATAATAACTGCAGCAGCTGCCCTCCAGAACCGAGTCTGGCAGACGGACGGAGAACATCCAAGGTTTCCCCGTGGAAACAAGTGGGTCCGTAGAGTTCGGTCCTTGCAGGCAGATGGAGGATCATGGAGACAGCTGCCATGACAGGCCTGAGCCCGAGGCTGGAAGGACTGAACCCTGATGGCAAGGCAGCGACACAGAAAACACAAGTGTGTTACGGTCATATATGCAGTGAAGGCGTAAAACAAAGTTAAAACAAAAGCAACAGGAACATAAAAATATAGAGTTCATCGAGAGCCTGTGAAGCTGTGGCTCGGCTGAGCGCGGCCATCTTGGCATTTGGCACAATGAGTCTCAGATTTAAAAGCACTTTACATAAAATGTCCTAACCACTGAAAAATAAACTCCAAAGAGCCCTTTGAATTTTACCGTAGCAAAAGAGAGAAATGATGAGTTTCCTAAGCAGATTCTAAGCATTCCTGATCATATTAAGAGTCTGTAACAGTGAAAGTTAAAAACAAGCTGCGTTAAAGAGATATCATGGTCTACTGTCAGAAAATCCAGCATCCTATGGAAGACCGTTGTATTTCCAAAACACATTTTCCTCAGGTGAAAAGAAAACTTGCAACCTGACCCGACCTGCTCACCTTTTCCCTCTGATCCAGTGCTGATGATCATGTGTGGGTACTGTCAGTGACAGAATTGTTAAAAACTTTTTTTTTTCTTCCAACAGACATATTGTCATACCAGGACCTGTACAGGCGTATGAATGATGCATTCATTCCTCTGAGTGAACAGTCCTGCTGCCACACCAGCAGGTTCATTTTCCAGCTTCACTGAGGCACTATTACCGTTCTGCACCTGTTCTTTTATCATGTGACCCATCAAAATGTCAACAATGAATGGTCTTCCTGTGTGTGCAAGGCCCCACACCCAACAAGCTGTGAAGTACAGTGTTTTGACTACACAGATATTCTTAGACACTTGCGACCCCGTTGTTACAGTTGTTTGACCTTTGTTTAAACCCTTGTTCCATGAATTGTTCCCTGAGCACGAGGAACTCTCCAGACAACACAAAGATGCTCAGACTTGGCCATGTTGAACTGCTTTTTGTCAAGTTTGCTCTCATCCATCCATGCATCCATCTTCCAATACATATCCATGGTCCATCCAAGAGCAACAGTTCAAAGACAGAAGTCCAGATCTTCCTCTCCCTATAGCAACAATCTCCTCCTACAAGGTGTTTCCAGGCCAGAGACAGAGAGGATATATATAATCCACCCGCTTCGGATGTTATCAACCATACGTAGCGGTCAGATTGCCCATTATCATCCCCATACGTAGCGGTCAGATTCCCCCTCCTGTACCTCCTAAGAGGTTTAAAGGTACGTTATCACCGTTACAATCGATGACAGCAGGCTCCGTCTTTAGCTACGTGGTTAGGTTTAGAGTAAAGGGTCTTGGGTTAGGTTTAGGGTCTTGGTTAGGTTTAGGCACAACTTCACAAGGGTGAGCTGGGGTTAGGTTTAGGGTTGGTCCTCTGGGTCAGGTTTAAGGTTAGGTTTAGGAAAACGGTTACATAGCTGAAAGAAACACAAACACTACACTTCCGGGTTTACGGAAACACGCTGCCTACTCACAGCGCTTATAACGCTGATAACGTTCTTTTAAACATGCTAGGAGGTAGATTGTGACAAATTCGCCGCTACATATGGGGATGATAACAGTTGATAGCACCCATTGTATGGACTGACAACATCCTAATCTGCTGTATAATCCCTGCAGTGAGTTCAGGATCTGATCTGGGGTCTCCTCTCAGTGGGACATGCTCATAAAATCTCTGAAGGGAGGCGTCCAGGAGGCATCTTAATCAGAAGCCTGAACCACCTCACCTGACTTCTAACACACAGGAGCAGCTGCTTTCATCTGAGCTCCCCCCAGATGACAGAGCTGCTCACCCAATCTCTGAGGCTGGAATGTGCTCATACAATGAGGCTGGAGGTCTGTTGGAACTGAAGCCACGATCAGGTCTGGTTTAAATCCTGGCGATGAGGCAGACGGCAGCAGTCATACTGTATGTGACCGTCGTCCAGCTCCTGAGAGGCTGCTAGGGAAACGTCAGCATCAGCAGCACACAGATGTGCACCGCGCCCATTTATCCAAGGAGAAGCAGCTTCAAACAGACTGTGAAATTCATCTAAGAAAGACAGATGAAGCGACAGAGACTGACTTGGGGGAGACAGATGGAAAAGGAGGGACAGAGTGTGTGAGTGACGAGAGGAGAGACAGAGGGAGACGGCTGCTACCCTCAGCTGGACTTATTGATGTTCAATTGACTTGGGAACATCTGGAAGCCCATTCTGTTTAGTTAATTATGAAGCGATGCTTTAGCTCACTCGCTTGTTAGCAGAGACGGGGAAGGCGATGTTATGCGGACTGCGTCCTGACTTATCTCTTCTTCAACCTGCCTGATTATGATGCTCTCAGCTGTGTTAAATCTTCCTGGTTATTATGCAGCTTTTTGTGCAGTTAGCTGCTTCACTGCCTGTGTATAATCCACCTATACACTGACAGGAAACTGATACAGAGGATTTTTAATAGCTTTATTATCAATTTTAAAAATCCTCCATAATAGCCACTTGTGCATCACGTTAAGTGGTAATAAAGATACTGCTGTTAGACACAATTTCAATTTATAAATAAAGACAGAGTATTTTTGAAGGAATTCATATCACACACTGCCTTTCATGCCAGCTGCAACTACCGCATTACATTTGACCTCAATGTGTAGAAAACTGACCAAGTTGTAGCNTGTCAATCACACTAGAAGGGGTCCTCACACAAGATGCTCTCTTGGACGGTGGTGCCGACATATCCATTATGTCACCCAAACTGTTCGAGGAGCTGAGGACAGCCGCTGACAGTGTTGGCAGGGATATACCCCTCAAGAATGTGCTATAGAGTTACAGGGGCTCTCAGGATTGGGAACGACCCTGAGCGCTATTGCCATGGTTCACATGCAGATTGGCAAGACGACACCTATACCACCTGGTACATGTGTCTACGGTTGACTCAATCCCATTTTTGGTCGGTCAGGATTTTATTAATCGCTTTGAGGCGATTATAAATTATGGTGATCAGACACTGTGGGCTACAGTGAGCAGTCCACTGCCGATCGATGTGCCTCCACTGGGTGACACTGACTGTCGAACAGTAGGTACCGTGGAAGGCGCGGGCGGTTCCCTAGCTGAGTGCACGAGCCTGGTAGGTCAACCTCCAAAAACAGGTGAGGCAGTAAAGACACCACAGGTGAGCCTCCTCTGTGAGCTGAAACAGTCAACACTCACTGGACACTACCTGCCACAGGTAGTGAAAGGTGTGGAGATCCACAGATCCCACACCAATGATGCGATGTTGTCCCCATGGTCAGAGAGGTCGGCAATCAGCCGAGCTTTCTATGAAACCTTGTTTCATAAGCATGGGGGTCTTATACGGCTCAGTAAGTCTTTTCGTTTTACTTTAGATCCTGGCAGTGAGAAGGTAATGACCGCAAGAATGGTTATGTACCTCACACTGATCTGGAAAAAGAGGGAACTGGTCCACCTGTTCCTGGTGGTCACAAACTTACCACATGCAACCTATTTAGGCTCAAGCCAGCCTGATCAAGAAAGGTCATCAGAGGTATGGTGTAGGACGTGTTTCTCAGAGCTTCTGCAAATCCTTTAAAATCCATATAAAATTACATAATAAACAGCTTTAACTATGTTAAAATCAGCTGAAGAACTGGAGAGTATACCTTGGGGTCATAAATAGCTGGACAATCCGAACAAAATGATCCTGAATGGCCGAAAATCTGCAAAAGTATAGATACGGAAGCGGGGCTACTGCAAAGCCGGCTAGGACTACGAGACAATGAGCAACAGCTGACGCGGTCCCACCCTCAAACTCCGGGATTGAAGAACCAAATATGAGTATGGAAGAAATGAAAGAAGATATTTTATCGTCACTGAGAGGAGAAATTGCTAAAGTGATGAGACTAACTAAAGCTGCATTAGCGGAAGATTTTCAAGCTATAAGAACCGAACTGCAAGCTGTTTGCTCCGAAATTTTTAACAGCTCAAAGAGTGTTCAAGCTGAAGTGGATATTATTAAGGCAGATGTCCTAGATTTACAGGGAGGCCTGTCAAAGTGGTCAGACGACGTCACTTTGCTTCAGTCTACCATAACAAGTTTACAGAAAGAAATGTTAACGCTCAAAGATAAATGTGAAGACCTGGAGGGGAGGATGAGAAGATCTAATATTCGCATAGTGGGCATTGAAGAACACCCAGGCTCCAGCTCCCCTCAAGCTGTAGCTAAAATCATCAAAGAAGTGCTACAGTTGGATAAAAATATAAAGGTGGACCGATCACATCGCACGATCACATTAGATGCTTAAAAGGCGTTTGACAGAGTGTCCTGGAAATTTCTAATTCATACTTTGAAAAGCTTTGGATTTGGACCACATTTTGTTGATTGGGTGCAAACACTTTACTCCTCTCCACAGGCAGCAGTCAAAGTTAATGGCTTTAGGTCCGATAGATTCCCACTAGAACGGGGATGTGGACAGGGATGCTCGCTTTCACCTCTTCTGTTTGCCATTAGTATTGAACCGTTAGCCCAAATCATAAGAGATTATTTTAATATTAAAGGGATAGAAATTAACAAATATTCTACACAAGATATCATTATATGCCGATTATGTATTACTGTACCTTACGGAACCCACATCAAAAATTCCTTACCTAAGGGAGATCATCTATCAATATGGATTTTACTCAGGCTACATAATTAATGTAGAAAAAACAGAAGCTATGGATGTAAATGGTACAATTTCAGAGTCTACAAAATTACAGTGTGGGTTCAAATGGGCCAAGAATGGTATTAAATATCTGGGTATTCATATACTGTACCTTCATCTATAGATGACCTTTATGAGGTAAATTATAGCAAACTACTTTGAGCTATGATTTGGAACGGTGGGATACACTTCCTATCTCTATGTTGGGCCGAGTTGAAAGTATACACATGAACGTTTTACCAAGACTACTCTATTTATTCCAGATGTTGCCTGTGGAGATTCCCAAATCTACCTTTGACACCTTACATAAAATGATAACTGGATTTATATGGCAAAAAAAGTGCCCCAGGATCAGATTAAAAACCCTCCTGATGTGTTTCTGGCCCATGACTGCTCTGCCATTCATGGTCGGTGTTCACCAAGAACTGAGAGGAACTCCCCATCAAGTTCAACTTGTGTTTATTTGTCTTATACAGGTTAACACAGAGTTAACAGTACAATGAAGTGCTCAGGATGAGAAGAGCAGATTTGACTTGCTAAAAATCAAAGAACAAACTACTGTACGTATACTAAAAGCATGCACAGTGAAAAAGTAATTATAATATTCACAAAGTCCTGAAGAGAGACGGATATAACAATGCAGCAGGATGAATTTGAATTAACTACTGCAAGTATTTCAAGCTAGTAATATAAGCTAACATGCACATAAAGTTTTAAATATATATATATATATAAATATATACACATACAGTATATATATATATATATATATATATATATATATATATATATATATATATATATATATATTTAAAACTTTATGTGCATATATATGTATGCACATAATCAACATTACACAGGTTGTGTGACAGGTTATTGCACAAGTAGTGACATTGAGATTTAATTATTAGTTATTACCAGTTGTTCAGTGTTATTTATTGATTATTTAACCACACCACCCCGTCAACCCATACCCTGCAGCCCGTTGAGTTCTTCCTGTTCTTAAATGACCTTGACCTTGGATCAAAGCAACGGGACCTTGCTGACCCGTACGGTGTCCATCAGTCCACGGTCAGCCGGATTTTCACAGCAACTTTTTATTGACAGTACTCGGCTCTACCTGAAGAGCAGATACATAAAAATCTACCTGCAGACTTCAAGGACTACCCTGACACTACAGTCACACTACTTACTACTTGTAAGAAAATAAAATGTTCAAAACATTCTGACTTTTGTCTTCATTGATGTATTATCACCCCAAAAAAATGTGTACTGTATTTTGGTTTAAGACAGGCTTAGAGTCCAGTTTTAGCCATTTTATTAAAAAGAAATTTGATGATGATGTTACATTACTGTACAAAACGTATGAGTCAAGCTAAATGAGGCACAATATTTAAACACTGTTTAAATTATATTATTATTATTACATCTTCTGACTAACTCCCAGCTTCCTCGACTGCTTTTGGAGATTTAAAAACATGTAATCAGTCAGATTACAGTGCCTCAGTGGAACAACTTGTTTGTATTTGGTGTTTGGATCCAATCTCAGCTCCTCACTGCTTCCCTCATGTTTGAGCTGTAGCGGTGGTGTCTTCCCACGTCTCACAAACATCTAGGCTGGACCAGGGGTTCCCTCATCATCACCAACACCTGCCGTGTCCTGTGCAGTGAAAGAAAACATCTCTTATTAAGGCCTGCTACAAACAGTGATTTAACAGGTTTGACTTCAGCTCAACTTTTGTAAACAAACTTGAATTAAAATAACTTTTGTTTCTAAATCTGCTCTAAATCTCCTGCCTCCTTGTTTGAAACTGAACTGTCAGGTGGCTTTGACTCAAACAGTGGGGCTTCTGGCTCTCTTCCTCATGGACTGTAAACACTCAGCCCTAACTGACTGCCTCCTTGTTTGAAACTAACATTTGTGTTAATAAGAAACATTGTACAGACAAAACACGTTTACTCAACAGATTAGCAAGGCTAACTATGTTAACTGTGTTAGCCTACGAGACAGTTTGGTGAACTGAAAACAAATACCGACTTACCTTCATATTTATTTATGTAGTTGGACATAAAGCTTAAATCCTTTATCCTTCTTAGATGTGGGTGCTTTAGAGAAGGTCTGAATTATTCTGTAGACATTATTAACAGTGACTGTCGGCAAGTCCTGCCGAGATCTCGTGAAGTCAAAGTCAAAAGTCAAAGTCAAAGTCAACTTTATTGTCAGAACTGCAATATGTACAGGACATACACAGGACCGAAATTGCGTTTCTCTCAGTCCCTCGGTGCAACAGTAACCATCTAAACACTAAACACTAAAACATTTAATAAACATAAGCATAAAATAGTAAAAAAGTGTAACACTGTCCTGAGTTTTTTCATAATAGTATAAAAGTATGAAAATTTACACCAACACTGAAACACCAAACACCCCTAAAACACCAAACACCCAATGAACATAAGCATAAAATGAAATAATAAAAGTGTAATACTGTCCTGAGTTTTTGCATAGTAGTATAAAAAGTATAAAACGTATATCTATAAAATAAACTGAAGTTTCTAGCGTTGACATTTGCAAAGAGTGGCACAGCAGCATATAAGTTAATGTACACAGTATATGTATGAGGTAGTTGATGTTGGTATATAGGCAAAGTGGCATATGAAGTAAGGCACATAAGGCACATTTGGCATCCTTAGATAAGGCTAGTCAGAGAATGCTGTATATGTATCTGCAGTAGTGTAGATAAAAGTAGTGTAAATGTAAACAGTAGTAATAAATGTAAAGCAGTAGTAATAAATGTAAACAGTGAATGTAAACAGTAGTATGACTATAGGCAGTAATGTAATACAAACATTAGTGCAAATATGAGAAGTAGTGCAAACTGAATGAGCACATGACCGAGAGTTTAGTGAATAACCCGTTTGATGACACAGAGTCCAGTGTTAAAATCTTTGTGTTGAGTGATAATGTGTGAGAAAGTTTTTTGTGTTAAGGCAGTTCAAATGGGAGGGGAGGCAGAGCAGGCAGAGTGTTTAGCATTCTGACTGCCTGATGAACATTTAATGAAGAACGCCATTGCTAACACCATGTTGACAGCAAACCGGAAGTGCGTCTTACGGGTGAAGAATGCGGAAGTGCTGGAACGGAAGTCCGTGGCATATAGCCTATTGTAATTTTTTCAACAACACAGCTGTGTGTACAGACAGGACACCTCCAGAAAAGCTCAAGCAGCTGTTCTTCGAAAACATTGTATTTTTTTGCTTTGTGGGCCTGGAGGGGTACTTCATTGATGGAACTATATAGCAATAAAAAAAATAAAAAAATACATTTAAAAAATACAGCTAAACTATTCATAAATTATGTAACTAATTGTTTAACTTACATTGAACGGTGTACAGTAATCTCACTTCCATCCAGATTGTAAGAGGAATCATCGTCCGACACCTCGATTCTCTTTCTTTTTAATGGTGTCGAACTTGCACGTGGACATTCTGGGAATGGCATCTCCGTGAAGGACCCAGTATCACATGACACACTCCTGCCTGTTGGTCGTGTTTGTGTGGCTATTAAAAAAGTAAATAGCTTTAAAGTTATGTCTGTAATTACACATTCATAATAAAATTGTCATTTAATTAAATAAAAATTAACATACAAAATATTGAAAGATGAGGTTCAAAAATTGAAGCATACTGCATCCAGACATTTCCAATAAAACATCTACCGGTACTTTACAGTTTGTGAAGGTACACAATGTAACTCCAAGGTCAAGGCTACACATCAAAAGAAATGTATAACATACAAAATATATTTTTGTTTCTTATAGCGTTTCAGCGGGGTCCTACATTTATAAGTTATGTTTAGCTATCATAAACAATTGTCAAGAAATAAATTATACATAGAATTGTAAATTTTTAAGTAATAAGGACATGAGTCAGCTACAGTATAATTTTTAATTATGGTAAACAAACGCATAAATAACAAAATATTTCATACAACCCAAGGAAATAAAATTGTGTAGTCCATTACTGCAGTGTTTATGAATGTTGGTCATACGTGAATACTTTAATTGTACAAAATTCATGTTTTTCATTTTAAATTAGCTGTATTGTACTGGGACTTTTTAACCAAAATATTAAGAATAATTTGGCTATAAAGACGTGTAGTAAAGGAAAGTTTATAATAATAAAAATGTAAGAATAATTCACCTTTGCTTCTCCTAGGAGGCTTCACGTTGGCCTGAACGACGACAGATTTGGTGATTACAGGTTCAGTCTGACATCCCATTTCTCGTGTTTGTTTGGGCTGTAAACAAGAAAAAGTTCTAAGTTCATATAATCTAAACACAGCTGCTGTTATCTATAACAGCTAAGTATGGTCCATATAAGTACATATAATAATCAATTCATGGCTACATATTAATAATTAAAAACATGACCCTGATATTCATTCACCAAACGTCTCAATGTGAACGTCTCAATTTTTGTTTGATGTTGCGGTCTTCTATAACAGAATTAATTTTGAAAATATGAAATACTAGATTATTAACATTTATAAGTAATTACAGCAGAAACTAGCATTTATTAGCAACAACCACATGTAGGGCCACAACAAAGCAACGCAGCAGCACCCGGACAAAACACAACAACAAACGTGTCCTACACATATACGTACTCACATGATACATTATTGAATAAATAGGTGTAAAATAGTACTTACCTCTAAACGGATTGTATCCTGATGGTGTATGGGTGGGTGGACATGAGTACGAAGAGCTACTGTGGGAACAGCGTCGCTCTTCAATTTTAGTATCTTTATAAAGCCAATGTCATACTCCCACTTGTTAGCGAAGCTATCAAGAAATGGCGGTTACAAACTCCAATTCTGGGAGGGAGTGTGTCGTCTGCTACTTCCAGAGCAAGAAACCACTGGCGCCTAAATCACAAGACGAAGCTAATAATAAATAGTCAGAGTCAGAGTCAGAGAGTCTTTATTGTCATTTGCACCGCATGTGGTACATGTGATGAAAACGAGATTATGTACACGGGGTCCCAGTTACATCTGTTCGCTTTCCTAGATCAGCGAGATAGTCACAAGGTGCATGACACGCCCTCACTGCAGCCCACCTGCTAACAGGGTCTATTGAACTGGTCCAGGAGCTCGGGTATTACCTGTAGCTACTTGGGACAGCTTCCGACTGAAGGCTGTTAATAGGGGAATTCATCTGGGCAAATTCACTTCCTAGCTTCCACGAGCCATACCCACGCTTTGCACCTTATGCCTCCCTCCACCTTAGCTGCTGGGGACCGGAGGGGCTAACACAAGGCAACTCGTGTTAACGGAAGCTTCCCCTTTGTTTAAGCTGGCTATTGTTACTGACCCAGTAAATTTTAGGATCCAGGAGATCGGATCCTGGGGTATTGTTTTAATATAACATTTTGTGCTAATGCTCAACCTTTCAAAACCTCCTAATATTTGATGTTATCATTGTGAACCAAACTTACATTTCCATGGACAAGTGGGTGATGAATAAAAGTCAAGAATTTTACGTTTTGTTTATTTTAATGAATTATCTTTTGCAGGGAAGGATCAGCGTTTACAGCACAACAGTACAATTAATTATTATGATTATAAGTAAAATAAAAGTATTAATTCACCAAACAATCTTTAGACTCGATGTTAAGTTGCTCGATCTGCAAAGAGTCCTTAAGGAGGTTCTTTTCTGGAGTCCAGGCTGGAGAGACTCGGAGGGTCATCTCATTGATGTCACACAGTTAACACTTCCAATACCCATCCAGTCTTATGGACCAGAATTAGAGCGCTTGATCATACGAAAATTCCTCATCCAGCTTTATGAGCTAGAGTTTAGAGTACACTCTCACATTTCCATCTCATCTGATTTTAAGAATCAGAGTTAGAGTGGTCTTTTGCAATCACACATCTCTCCTGACCTTAAGGATCAGGGATTAGAGTTTTACATAAGATCTTACCCAGTAGATGTATCTCCCCAGAGCCTTCAGTATTATCAAACAACCTCGAGCAATTGATGTTCTAGAATAATTGAATTGTCTATTTGCTTCCGCTCTATCAGCTTTTAATTTGATTTGATTTAAATCTAGCTGAAGCCAGGATTCAGTAAGGTGTCTTGCAGTCATCCCTTTTCATTCCTCAAAGTCCCTCGGGGACCGAGAGGGAATACCTGAAGCAGTCGCCTTCAGTCCCTGAGGACTGAGACTCACCTCTGACTCCCTGCTGGTCTGATCTGAAGAAACAAGTTTTGCTTCGTCCTGGCTGTCTGGGTAAAAACTGTCCAGTCCTTCCTCAAAGCTTAAAAATGAAAGAAAAGAAGTCTCTCCCCAGGACGCTTGCTTCCTCCTGTCAGCACGGAGTCGATCTGAACCACGCCTTGGGTCTTCAGTGGAGCAGGTCAGCTCCAGTTACTCGATGTCTGATGTACAGTTCCTCGACCGCATCATGACAACTTCGGACAGCCTGACAGCTGGACTGCCTCGTCCTGTCGCAACAGGGTGGTTAAATAGAAATCTTAGTCCCGCCTCCTCCCTGGGAGGAGGGGGATAGCTAGTCTGTGATTGGCTAGGTTTGCTTGCTTGGGCAGAGCTGCAGTTCTGTTCTATTCTTGCAATCTCTGCTTGAAGCTACATGATCCCTTATTAGGTAATGAATTTGCTCTTTGTGCTCGAGGCTGGATGATTCACCAGGGCGGAGGTTGACACAACTCTGGTCAGTTAGTTACATCACTTTTTCCATTAAAGTGTTTGCAAGTTATACTTCCCAACATGTGTGTTTTGCAATAGACCACTTTTGTCACAAAACCATCTTTGAAACATAGTAACACATCATTACAATTGCTATCATAAAATGATTAACTCTCTATCATAACAACATCACATTAAATGATTATATTGGTTACAATCATATCTCACTTGATTATATTAAGTAAAACACATCTTACTCGATTATTTTAGTTAAAACACATATACAGGGAACCCCCGTGTTACGAACGAGATCGGGACCTGAGAACGGTTCGCAGCTCGATCCGTTCGTAGGTAGGGGGTGAAAATTATATTTAAAAAAAAAAATTATTCATTCATTCATTCATTCAACCTTTATTTATCATGCTAACGGAGCGCGCGCACACATTTAAGCATGTAAAGTAGTGTACTGTAATGTTAAACATTGCTAT
Source organism: Garcialebias charrua (assembly GCA_038048925.1). Classification (NCBI taxonomy): domain Eukaryota; kingdom Metazoa; phylum Chordata; class Actinopteri; order Cyprinodontiformes; family Rivulidae; genus Garcialebias; species Garcialebias charrua. The sequence continues at coordinate 32,918 of JBBPBX010027636.1, forward strand.
TCACATTTACAGAATAAATAAAAATATATTTTCTTACTTTGAGATGGTCAAAGCCGACATCTTAGGTTGCCATGCGTTGATTGTTGTCGGGCCGAGCAGCGCGCCACCGCAGCTGCTCCAGGCCTGTGTTAGCTAGCTGGCTAGCTTCTGCTAGCCAAGCCATGAGCTAGTGTTGGAGCGGCGGCGCGATCAATCTGCAGCTTCTGCTGCTCCAGCCGCTGCTCCAGCCTGAGACGTCCACAGAGCTATTCCAGCTAGTAATTAATCCACATGATGCGATCCTGGTCACCAGTGTTCAAAAGGCCGGCTCCCGTGTTAGCTCCAGTGTTAGCTCTGGAGCTAGCCAGGCCGGAGGTGTAGCCAGGCCGGCTGGAGGTGTTCGCACGGCGGCCTGGCACGATCGGCGATAAATCCGCTCCTGCCTGAGACATCCACAAAGTTCACAGAGACGTTTCCAGCTAGTAATTAATCCATATGAAGCCATCCTGGTCACCAGTCTTCGTCCAGCTCTCGGCAGCTAACCTAAGATGGCGTCCGGTCCGGTGTTCTACATTAATTTGTGACCGGAGACCCCAGTGACTGAACCTTAAATAGCGTCCGGTGTTCTACATTAATTTGTGACCGTGTAAACTGAAGACCTACTTCCTGTTTCCCAAAATTGCTCAAAAATTGCTCAAAAATGATCAGAAATGATCTTTTTTATCATAATTATTATTTATAAAGCCTTTAAAACAACCAGAGCTGCAACAAAGTGATGTACACATGAAATTAAGAACATTTAAACACAAAAAAAAAAAAAAAAAAAAATTTTTTTTTTTTTTTTTTTAATTCATATTTTTATTAAATATGATATGTTCGTAAGTCCCGTGGTTCGCAGGTCGATGGGGTCGTAGGTCGGGGGTTACCTGTACATGATTATTGGTTAAAATCATATATCTCATGATTATGCTGATTAAAACATGTTAATTTTAAAACCAATTACGGTTAAACCAGGTTCAGATAAAAACATTTCAAAGTTAGAACAAGTCTTTTGCTTCACGTTTTCTTCCTCCTGCTCTCTGCTGCAGTTAAAATGTTCGTGTATGAACTTAATAATGTGGCTGCTTGTTTTTAGGAAGTGACTTTCTTCATGACTTTCACAACTCTTTAACGGTTAAACTTTTAAGACACAGTTAACTTCTCTTATTTATCTTAGCTTTATAACTACAATTTCTTTTATTCAGACTTTATGGACTTTTCTAATGTTTAAAACAATTATTCTTTTCTGCTCCCTTTGCCGTTCTCCTCCTGTGCTCTGCCTGTCTGTGTGAGCGTGCGTCTGGGTGAGTGTGTGTGTGAGTGTGTGTGTGTGTGTGTGTTTCTGAGTGGAGCATTTCTGCAGCACTCTGTGCTCCCTTTCTGAACAGATGAGATAACTGAAGTTGCATAATAGACAAGTCCGGACAAGTCCTAGACAAGACCAGACATGTTTCTACCTCGACAACTGTTATTAATATATTTTTGCACCACTTTCCATAAGCTTTCCTGTACTGTTAGAACTTGTTACTTGTTACTTGTTAGTCTCTAACTTGTTAGAGAGTTTGAGAAAACAGCTAGGAAGAGGGCGGACTACAGGAACCACTTGCGATTCAACCTTAGATGCAGACAAAGTGGCATCATTCCCAAGAGCCTGGAACTGAAATCGTCGGTCAACGGGCACCGGGCAAGCAAGATCCTTCAGAAGGCACAGACGCAGCTGCTGAATGAACGGGTGAGACAGACCAATTTTACTATTGAGACCTTGAAGGCCAAAGAAGAGCACATTAAACAAAAACTAACAACGTTCCTAGATCAGACCACACTTCAGCAAGTGATGGACTGTACAGATCAGGCACGCTTAGCACAGCATGTCAAGTCCAAGACTCGACAACAAAACAAATTTAACTTACTGATAACTCGTCAACACCATCACAATTCTAATAACACATTCAGTGTAGGACAACACTCCACTACACAGCTACATGCCAGGGAGACAGAAAATTGGGTGAAGAATTTATCTGACAGACAGCTCACCCAGCCGGAGACAGAGATTCTTGCCAGGGGACTAAACTTTGCAGTGGCACCAAGTAGAGTTCCGTTGGTAGAGATGATCACAGCCACTGAGTCAGCCATCCGTAACAACAAAATTAAAGATTTTGAAGCCGAACAACTCAGAGTCAAAGTTTCAGCCTGTCTCAGTAATGCCAAACCACCACCTTCCAACATCAGTAGAGAAGAGAGGGATGCACTCACCACTCTTAGCAAAGACAAAAACATCATAATTCTCCCAGCAGACAAAGGAAGGTGCACAGTGATTTTGAACCAGAAAGACTATCATGAGAAAGTTATGTCACTCCTTAGTGACTTAACCACTTATGAACCGCTGAAAAGAGATCCAGGAAGTGGTTACAAGAAGAAGTTGATAGATTGCCTGAAAATTTTGAAGCAGGACAAGGCTATTGACAATATTCTGTACCACAGACTGTACCCAGGGGAGGCCACGCCAAGTCTTTATGGTTTACCCAAAATCCACAAACAGGGTGTACCTTTAAGACCAATTGTTAGCATGATTAACTCGGTCACTTACAATGTTTCCAAATATCTGGCGTCTGTACTCATCCCTTTAGTTGGCAGCTCAGAACACCACATACAGAACACCATGGACTTTGTGGATAAGGTGAGGGATGTCATCATGGAGACTGATGAAACAATGGTCTCTTTTGATGTCACATCACTCTTTACGTGCATTCCTGTTGATGAAGCAGTAGAGGTGGTCTGTTTAAGGTTAAAATCAGACACCACTCTGAGCAACAGGACCACACTTTCCACAGAACAACTGTGTCAACTCTTGAAACTGTGCCTGCAGTCAACCTACTTCACATATGGGGAGCAATATTATAGGCAGAAACATGGGTGTGCTATGGGGTCTCCAGTTTCTCCTATTGTTGCCAACCTGTACATGGAGGAGGTAGAAAAGAGAGCTTTGACATCCTTTTCAGGGAGACCACCAAGTCATTGGTTCAGGTATGTTGACGACACCTGGGTTAAAATTAAATCTCAGGAAGTCCAACATTTCACTGATCACATCAACTCTGTGGATAAATATATCAAGTTCACACGAGAAGATGTAAAAAATGGCAGGTTGGCTTTCTTGGACTGTGAGGTCTCAGTTTCTGATAGAGGAAATTTGCAAACTGAGGTGTACCGCAAACCCACACACACAGACCAGTATTTACAGTTTGACTCCCATCACCCTCTGGAGCACAAGTTAGGAGTCATCAGGACTCTGTATCACAGAGCAGACAGCGTCCCCACTAACTCAGCAGCCAGACAGAAGGAGAAATCACACACAAAACAGGCTCTAGAGAAATGTGGATATCCTAACTGGGCCTTCCTGAAAGCAGAGAAGAAACCCAAACAGGACTCCAGCCAGCCATCAGGTGAAAAGAAGGAACCCAGACCCAGACCAGTGGTCATTCCGTATGTTGCGGGAGTTTCAGAGACATTGAGACGTTTATTTTCTAAACACAACGTCCCAGTGGCTTTTAAACCCCAAAATACATTACGACAAAGACTGGTTCATCCCAAAGATCCAGTCCCCCGGCACAAACAGAGTAATATTGTGTATGCTGTTCAGTGTCAGGAGGGCTGTGATCAGTCTTACATCGGGGAAACTAAACAGCCACTGGCCAAAAGGATGGCCCAGCACAGAAGATCAACATCATCAGGTCAGGACTCTGCGGTCTACACTCATCTCCAGGCCAGCGGTCACTCTTTCAGGGATGAAGATGTTCACATCCTTGATAGAGAGGAACAATGGTTTGAGAGAGGAGTAAAGGAGGCCATCTTTGTGAAAAGAAACCGTCCATCATTAAACAGAGGTGGAGGCCTCCGGGTTCAACTGTCCCCCACTTACAATGCTGTTATTGCTAGTATCACTCAGCCCTCTGTGAATAGCAAACAACCATCAGGGTGTTAACGATCCATCGTCAGGCTGATGGTCCTCCTTGATCATGTGAGCAGCTGGTTTCGGCTGTCATCAGCCAACTGGTTGATCCACTGTGGGAGGGTGCTATTTATAAGACTGAGCTGAACTCAGCTTCTCAGACTGAGGAAGTCTTTCGGACGAAAGACGAAACGTTTCTACAGTTTTTTTTTTTTGCTTTGTTTTGTTTTGTTTTTTGAATGTCCAGAGGACCAGACTTAGCTTTTTTGGATTT
>JBBPBX010027637.1:0-19354 GCA_038048925.1 Garcialebias charrua
TATAGGGAATACCAAATCTTGCGTCGTTCGTCTAAAAGGACAACAGACATTTAGACCATACTATATTTTCTTTTCTATTTTAGTTTAACTTTAAGCTAAGTTATGAATGGAGGAATAGTTTGGAAGAAGAGGCCTTCGTTACAGAAGCCCTCCTGAACCTTCTATAGACGTAGATCCCTATATTTAACTTTGATACATGATCCACCCCTTAATTGGTAATTGTAGCTGATCTAAACCATGATAGCTTACATACCAGGTGCATATAGGTAAGGCTTAATGTAAAATCCCAATCATAAGCCCACCTTAAAACCACATAAATGCATGACACATAGAACCAGAGTGGCACGGACTGGAAACCAACCAGCCTTCAACCTTCGATGTGGGGACATGCTACTTCAACGTTGGTCTTCAACCTTCATCCAAGGGTCGCCTCCTCTGCGTCAATCGAGGGATCCCCTCTACATGCTGATAAAAACAATTGGTGCTGATCAATCCCTCTGCGTCAATCGAGGGATCCCCTCTACATGCTGATAAAAACAATTGGTGCTGATCAATCAACAACTCTAATCGTTATGGAATTACTGCTGTGGAATTACCGCTGTGGATTATAAGACTTTGTTTTCCAAGGGATTACAGACTCAGTTTTCCAAAGGATCAATAGCTTACCGCAGTGGGATTACCTGCGAACAGTGTGGAATTTCCAAAAACATTATGGAATTATAATTTTTGATTTTTTTTCCACTTGCTGGATTACATCAAGATCAGAGACATTTGGTGGTATCTTTTCATGTTGGACCTCATCCCCGTGGACAGGCGATGAGTTCCAAAAGGGGGGACTGTAGTGATACAACCTTGACCTTTGAAACACTTCTCTGATCACTCTCAGTAATGAACTTTTTGGGAGTTATTCCTGAAGGGACAATAATACTTTTATTAGTTTTAATTTGAATCAAACATCATAAATTAAGTCATCCAGAGACTTCTTTTAATTTTGTTAATTCAAATGTCATCAAATGAATAATTTTATTTGTAAGAGCATCAGTACATTTTAATGTCAGATAAATCAAATACTCTGCTTAATTCAAAATGTTGTACATGGAGGATTTCTCCTCTCCTCTCGAACTTGCATGTGAAGATAAAAGGAACACTTTATCTCATTCATTTTAGCTTGAGCTCAGGACAATCTAGACACCCAAAGACTTTTGTTTTTGTCCTATTTAATAATCAAGCTATTATCATTAATAGGTCCCATATGTTATGCTCTGATGACGTTTGTTTATTCATACAACAGTGTTGGTAATGAGTTAAGAAAGTTCTAAATCTGCTGTATCATGAGACTGGCGTCTTAAACTAACTTTCTTATCCTTTCTGACATTTTTAATCTAACTTATGCCTCCTCTCAGTGGCTCCTGGCCTAACAGACCGAATCAGAAAGAGCTACGTCTTTCTAGGTCAAGTTAGCCTTAAAAGAGCTCTGACTTCCTGTTTTCCTTGAAGTCTGCTGGAGTAAGCCTCAAACTATGGTCTTCTCCAAAGAACTGATGATCGTCTAGTCACACGCTAAGGACACGTCATTCAGTTAAAAGATTTATAACATGCCTGTTATAAATCTATTTCAAGCCGTGAAAAGCTTCACTTTATTGACATTCTTTTAAGGAACGTCTTATCTTGAAAACAACACCAGGAGCTGCCGTTACTTTCGGTTCGAGTCAAGGCGCACGTCTGGAGATGCTGAAAACGGTAAACAAACTGGCCAGTTGGACCAACTGGGGACTGACGTCTTCACGAGGTAACAAAGTCGTCAAATGCTTGCCAAGTGTACCAACGTGTAGCCGAGTTCGGCCGGAGAGCTGCCATGCTTCTGGTTAAAACACATCAAGATAACTCCCTGACTCTTAACTTCTTTTCCTCCATTTCCTTCCTCCTAAACTTTTATCTTCCTAAGCCAAAAACTAAGTTAATGCACCTGCAGAATTGAAATGAGTAAAATATCATCCTTTACTTGTTCTGTTGTTCCTATGTTTCATCTATGCTGAAGTTAATTATAGGAAAAATGATCGATCCAATCATGTACAAATGTTGATGTAATTTATTGATTATGTTAAATAAATGGACCAGTCCTGCTGTTCCAACATAAGTTTAACGTTTCCTGTGAATTACATCTGGTCAAAGTACAGAATTATTGACATTAAGCTGAAAAAGAGAGAACTCGTTTAATTAATGATGTATTTTTGTGTCAGTCTAAACCCTGCCAATTTATACATCTAAAATATAGGTAAGTCAGTAAACTGACCCCGTCCTATATTACTACATATATATATTTTAAAGCCCATCTAGGGACAAGTGCTGCAAATTAGCTGTTGCTGTTGCACTATGATGCAAACATGGGACTGCTGTTTTACTCAGTTTGTCTATGTCGATGTGTGTCTGTCCCTATCAAATAAATAAACAAACAAAATCAACACTGTTTGCAAAGTATCTCATGAACCAGCTATAATATATCAGTCCATCCATCCATCCATCCATCAATCCATCCATCCATTCATCTATCCATCCATCCATCCATCCATTATCTTTGCCCGCTTCTTCCTTTTCAGGATTTTTTATTATTTCAAAAAACATTTTTATTTGTCTTATCTGAAAGTATTCTTGTACTTTGTTTCTACAAAATGATTTCATCCACACAGAGAAGTCAAAAACTATTTAAAATATTGTAGTTAAGCCAAGCATGTATATGGAGATGTAACACTGACACAAACATGCACCAGAAACAGAAAACGAGACGTGAACAATAAGAAGACGTCAAGCAGACTGCATCAATCATAAACATTATATATCACACTGTACAGTCTATAGCTCCATCTATACAACAACAAGAATATAAACACAAAGAGAGTCTGAGTCCTTTTTGTGATTATTATTATTCATTTATTTATTTATTTTTGTCACATTAGACCACCAACAGTGCAGGACAGCAATTGTTGATTGGGTGAAATAATAAGACATATAGTGTCCAGTGATGGACCGCTGGAGGGACAGTATATTAAGGTAAACTTCATTGTTATTTTTTTTTCTGCAACATTTATTTTAGTATTGCTGATGGTTCAGTAAATTATGAAACCCTTTAGGCCTTTATTTATTATTAGTTGATTATTTGATGTATGGGGGAATTTAAAGTGTTTTATTCAAGACAATGTTGCTGTTCATCAGTTGTGTCTATTCATTGGTGTAATACATATACAAATATTTTGCTGTAGTTAAAAAATTGTGCTTGCAGCACAAAAACAAGTATGCAATATTTTATTAATGTTGTTATAACGTTGGTCATGCTTGAATGTAAGTTTGTTTGGAGATAGGTCTGTGATAGTTCCCTTATCAGTCATGTCACTTGGTGCAACATAAATGCTATGGGAAATGGCACTCCGCGCGATTACCTGAAGGAATACAATCACGCCTTTACAGCAGGGGCGTCAGCGTCGCACCAGAGGCCCCGCCATCTGGGTACTTAAGCCGCTAATGCCCATCCATCGATCTCTTATTGCCCTTCACCTCGCTTAAACCTGAACTCTCTCTCTTCGCGGGACTTCTCTGTTGCTTCATCGCTCGACCAGAGGTGAGCTTGCTCCATACACAGGGCGTATAGAGAATTATTCCTGCGTACTACTGGGCTAGCGAAAGCTCGTCCGGCACATTTTTCCTTAACCCCGAAGTTTTTTCTTCTCCTCTTTCCGCAGACTGCTTTGCTTGACGTCGCTAACTGCGTCACACTGCTACCTCTGCTAATTCGTAGCAGGCTAGCCAGCGAAAGCGACGCGGTGGAGGAGACGTCTCAAATACAAAGAAAAAAGATCTTGGAAGGACTCGCTTGTCTTATCTCGGACATGCCTCCGGAGAAAGGAAAGCAAAAGACAAGACTTCCGAAAAAGACCAGCAGGATGGCGAGCCCAACCTCGCGCGCCTGCCAGCGGATGTGGTTTTTCCCTCTCAGCGACGGACACCCACGAGGCCTGTCCCGTCTGCTTGGGGATGCTGCACGCGAAAATGGCGCTGGACACACCCGAGTCTTGCCCACACTGCAGCCAGATGCTGGAGGCGGTGAGGAGGCACCGGGCGGACTTCGTCGCCAAGGCCATGGGGGCTGCTGCAGCGCCAGCAGACCCGGACACTACTGAGCCACTAACTCCCACGCCGGAGCTCGAGAGCATGGCTTTGGATGACAGCACCCGAGTCAAATGGGGCGACAGCCCAGATGTGCTGGCTCCCATGGTGGACTTAACAGTCGAATTTGACACTCGAGACATGATGAACGAGGACGAGATCTCGATTTCAGCCTCAGCTGAATTTTCTGCGGATGACACCGACGTCGAATACGAGGAACAGGGAGAAGCCCTCTCCCGCACCCCGGTGCCTGTACTCCCGGAGATTGACTTGTCCATCCCTGCTCTGTTCGACTTGTGTCACAGAGCAACGGACGCACTGCAGATCCCATGGCCGGAGCCTCCACCTCGTCAACAAGTCACGAGGTTGGCAAAGCAGCAGGCCGCCACGAGGCAAAGGATGCCCGTCTTTCCGGACTTCCTCACAGAGCTGACTTGCACCTGGCCTCAGCCCAAAGCTCCCATGTTGCTACCTCTCTCACAGTTTCTCGACATGGACGGGATGGATGAAGTGGGAGTAGCCAATGTGCCTAAAATTGAGGACAAGCTGGCGTCTCACCTGGCTCCCAAGTCATCCGGGACAAAACCAACTCTCCCCAGCAAAGCCTGTCGAGCTTCGGCTTCTCTGCTCAAGAAATGCTACAGAGCTCAGGGACTCGCGGCGCGCGCAATGAACGTGTCCGCCATGATGCAAGCGTACCTGGCTGAAAAACTACAGGAGCTCCAGGTAACGACAGACAAGCAAGCTACCGCCGAGCTGCTGGATGAAGCCCGCAGGGCAACAGACTTTGTGCTCCGCATGATGGGGACAGCAGCTGTTGCACAAGGCAGAGGCATGGCTGAGGTGGTCATCGCAATACGCCATCTGTGGATGACCCTAACTGACCTCCCGGAGGGACAGAAAATTCCTTTTCTCCACCATTCGATAGAACCGACGGGACTTTTTGGAAAAGCGCTGGATCGAATTCAGACCAGGCTGGACCAGAGGCGCAAACAGGCTGAAGCTCTCCGGGTGGGCATCCCCAGGAGAGCCTTCGCCCCCCCCAGGGAGTCAGCTGGGAGCAGAGCACTGCAGCCTCGACACCACTCAGCCACACGTGCCCCACCGCAAAAGCGGCCGGCATACGAGGCCGAGCACCGGCAGAGACCACTGCCGGGCCCACCCCAGACCGAACACGCCTGGAGTAAAAACAGATTTATTCCCCGCCAGGTAGTCTGACACAGAGCCTCCTCAGCGAATCGGGACACCAGGCAGAAGCGTGCCTGATGAACGAGGCCCGCTTCTTGACTTTACATGATCACCCGCCCACGTAGTACGTGAAATGATCTTTTCACGTCCAGACTTTGTTTGTAACACGGTACAAAAAGCTGGTGACTTTGTTTCAGACACAAATCATGTTCTTTCTGCTGTGAGTGACATAAAGTCAAATATGTCGTTACACATAAGTACGAATAAAGCTAAAAAAAACAGCCCCTCTCTGTTTTCTTGACTCACAACAAAAAAACAACAACAACAAACACAGTAACATCAGCAGAACAGTCCCCTCTGTTCTTCCAGCCGATATAAAGGGCGGGGGCCATCATCCCCCCCTCCCTCACGGCTCACGGGGTGTTAGCCTAATCGATAAACCCCAGCAGGGTGCCTCGGTTCTGTCTGCAACAGACAGGCCCAGAGGCGCCTGCAAGCAGGCCCGTCACTCCTCACAAAGACAGGTGAGGGGGGTCACGTGCTCCAGCCCCCGCTCCGTTGTAAACCACGGGGCCGGCAATACACAAATCAAACAAACCCGTGACACGTCCGCGCTCCAGGGGTGCGCGCCGACAGAATCTGACGACCCACCTTCCTGGCCACCTATTCATCGGATGCCAGTAAGGGACGGGGGGCCACGGCAGAAGCCCGTAGGCCAACACCAGTATCACACGTTCACAAAGGCAGTTGTGATGAAACTGTAGCATGTGTAAACACTCAGTGCAGAACAGAAATGGCACCAGGGCTAAATCAGACTCCTCTTCCCTTTAATCGAAGAGGACTGAACTCTCTGTCACCAACCAATCTAAAGTCTGCTCAACACAAAGGACCATCTCCACATTCTCATGCTGAAGCTGTCGCCTTATTCTCAATGGGCGACATGCCATGCTCAAACAGTGATCCTGCAGCGTGTGACCGCACTCATTGTACTGGCGTGGTTGGGCGAGTACAGGTCAGTAACGTGTGGGTGACATCCATGCTTTGTCTGTACATCCAATGTGTACCAGGTTTGCCCCTGACGGGTCAAAGGTCACCCTAAGGCCTAATCCTGTATATATCCCCAAGGTTTTGACTTTAAACCCCAGAAGTCTGGACTTTGATCTCTCTTCTTTTCCACCTGCTCCTGTCCTCACTCAGGAACAGGAAAGGCTGAAGGCTCTCTGCCCCATGAGAGCTTTAAGCACTTACATGCAGAGAACAGCCGAATGGAGAAAAACAAATCAACTGTTTGTGTGCTTTGCTGCACCAGCTACAGGAAAGGCCCTATCAAAGCAGCGCCTCTCACACTGGGTGACTGAGGCCATAAAAAGGGCGTACAGTAGCAAAGGTCAACAGGTGCCCTCTGGAGTGCGTGCCCACTCCACTCGGGGCTTGGCCACCTCGTGGTCACTGTTCAAGGGTGTACCAGTTGCAGACATCTGTGCTACTGCGAACTGGAGCTCAATGAACACGTTTGCAAAGCATTACAGTTTGGATGTTACTGCGTGTGATGTCACTCAGGCTGTCCTTTCTAACACACAGTAGAAAGCAGCCTTGGGATGCCTGCTGAATAAAGGCGGACGTTCACACTAGCATGCATTTTACTGAGCATTTCAAGGGCGTGATTGAATTACGTTCCCATAGCATTTATGTTGCACCGAGTGACATGACTGATAAGGGAACTGAAAGTTATGCACCATAACTCATGTTCCCTGAAGGAAGGGAACGAGGTGCAACATACCTGGCCCTTTCAATGCTGAAAGCTCGGTGAAGTGCATTTTGGAGATCGATGGATGGGCGTCAGCGGCTTAAGTACCCAGAGGGCGGGGCCTCTGGCGCGACGCTGACGCCCCTGCCGTAAAGGCGTGATTGTATTCCTTCAGGTAATCGCGCGGAGCGCAATTTCCCATAGCATTTATGTTGCGCCTCGTTCCCTTCCTTCAGGGAACATGAGTTATGGTGCATAACTTTCAGTTTTCAAAAGGTTTGTCGTTAAGATGTAAACTCAAAAATATAAGAGTGGGGATTCAAGATTTTGTCACGCTGAAATTCAGTTTGGGAAAATATTGTTTAGTTGCTCCTGAAATGTGCTTTTTATTGTGGATGCAAGAGTGGAACAATTAAAAACTAAATTTTGTGTATTCATGAAAAACTTTCCTGTGAGGACAGACCCTAGAACTTAATTGTTGAATCATTACAACACATTTCTACAACACAGTTCTGTTTGGGGTCAGTCCAGTGACTGCTGCAGTTCATCAACTTTAACCAAAACAAAAATGGTTATAACTCAGTCAATTTTACAGATATTGTCATGGTTCTGGTGTGATAGCAGGCTGACGAGTGAGCCGAGAGCCGTGAGCCGTGAACGCCGCCTGGGGCTTTGAACTGGACCAAGCACCGCGAGTGAGCCGAGAACCGTGAACGCCACCTGGGGCTTCGAGCTGGGCCGAGCGTCGTGGGTGAGACAGAGGTGAGACTGAGGACCACCGCCTGGGACCAGGCTGGTATCGGAGCGTCGTGGGTGAACCAGAGGACCACCGCCTGGGACCAGGCTGGTATCGGAGCGTCGTGGGTGAACCAGAGGACCACCGCCTGGGACCAGGCTGGTATCGGAGCGTCGTGGGTGAACCAGAGGACCACCGCCTGGGACCAGGCTGGTATCGGAGCTGCGCCGGGAGCTATTGGAGCTGAAGCTACATGCTATGCAATCTGGGCTACATCTAGTGAGCAAAACCTCTTCGGATAAGAGAGCTGATTGCTGCAGGCTGCTAAAACCGTGAGTTCTGTTCTAATAACTGCTGATCTGGGTGCTGCACTACTAAGTGTGCACTGCTGGTCCAGAGCCACCATCGTTAGGCCTGTGAGCCTCGTGGAAGGGCCACGTGGGTCAGCAAACAAACCAGAGACCTGCTACTGCTAACTCTGTAAGTATGACGAAAGGTAAAGGACCTAAGTCACCAGACTCTGTAAATATAAGAAATAGAGGACAAAAATCACCAGACCCGGAGGGAATTAACTCAGTAGAAATGCAAGAATTTAAAGAATCACTCAACTTTATGAGTAGACAAATAGAAAGCTTAACAAAAAAAATGGATTCCCAGGCCGAACTGGTGAAAGAAGTAAAAGAACTGAAAGGACTGATAATTAGCAAAGACAATAAAATCGCTGAACTGGAACAAAAAATAGAGGACTTAGAACAATACACAAAGCAAGACAACGTGGTGATCTCAGGACTTGATATAAACAATTATCAGACAAATGCAAGAAATCCTACCAACGAAGACCAAAATGAGAATGCATCTCAGGAAGAACAAAAGACTCTGGATGAACGCGTAGTTACTTTCTTACGGGAAAGACACATTAACATAAACTATGGGGACATTTCGTTCTGTCACATCCTGCCCAGTAACTCAACAAGATTCAAACCGTCAGTAGTCGTCAAGTTCTATAGCAGGTATACAAAAAACTATGTTATGCAAAATAGAAGAAAGCTGAGTGGAACAGACGTTTACATAAATGAACATCTTACAAAAAAAATGGAAAAATTGCAAAGGAAGCAAGGTGGTTAAAAAGCAAAAAAAAAATAATACATTCAACATGGACAAGAAATGGATACGTCTTTATCAAAGCAAAGGAAGGGTCTCAGCCTAAAATGATAAAAGAGCTGACGGATCTGGATGAATTCAAGAGATGAAAAATTACAAATGGATAAAACATACAGTGAAATGAACAAATACATTAAAACATGACAACAAACGAAGACTCAGAACCTAAAATATATAATGTTGAAAATATGATTGATGCAAATTTTTTCCCTATAATAAAAGATAGCGAATATTATAATGAAGAGCAGTTTAATGACATCAATATATCAAATGGAGTTCTCTCTATTATTCACTTTAATAGCAGAAGTATAAATGCAAATATATCAAAAATAACAGATTACTTAAAACAGTTAAATAGAACTTTTACAATAATAGCGCTGTCAGAGACATGGCTCAATGATGATAACACAAGTAATATTCACGTCGATGGGTATGAATTATATCATATGAACAGAAATAATAAAAGAGGTGGTGGAGTCGCTCTGTTTGTCAATAATGAAATAAAATGTAAATTAAATAATGAAATGTCAATAACAGTGGATAATATTATGGAAATGATAACGATAGAAATAATAAACAAAAATGATAAAAACATANGAAGGTGCAAAGGAAACAACACAGGATAAATTAATACTGACACTAGATCATAAGGGCTGAATTATAGCGATGAACATTCTTGTGAAAGACTCATGAGTTATTCTGAGTTTAGGGAAATTTGCTACTACATGTATATATTACCTACAAAAATCATTTAAAACGAAGGACTAAAAATGTCCTACTAAATGTACAAAAACGACCCATTATCCTGGGAAATTGAAATAATATATGTAACAAAAATACATTAATAAATAAATTGCAATTACTGTATCAACCCGATGAATCACTCAGGCATGGAGGAGGTGGTTTCAAAAAACTTTAAATGCACTTAAAATAAATTTTAGATAGCTAACAGAATACATTAATTGGCAAAACAGCCCAATGATCTAACTAGAACTTAACAAACCCAAGGAGCCCATTCACCAGGAAGGGCTGTTAGAAACAAATGTGCTTAATACTAATGTGATACTGGTAGTATGTGCAAAGCTGGAAACAAAAAAGTCATATACAGTAGTGGCAAAATAACCGAATGAGAAAATAAAAACTTGAATTGAATTTTTTTTTAATCTAATAAAATTTTAGCAAATTAACAAAACACAGACTGTGACATCAAAGTGATTTCATGTCTTAGTTTTGGTGTTTTAGATAAACTGCTCCTATGGGGTTTAACATCTGTCACACCTGGTTTCTCGTTATTCAAACATTGCCTGGCAGTGCACATGAAGATCAGCGTCAGTTTCAAGGGTGGACAGAGGCATCAGTAAGTTGTGGAGTATGGGGGTAAAAAAAAAAGATCAATCCATTCCTTTTACAACAATACATTTGACTGTATCTTTAACAAATTCCCCAAAGTTAGTTCTTAACATTTCTCCCTGTTTATTGTCCCGCCAATAAATACATTTCCTCCCTTGCTGCTGCCCTCTAGTGGTCAATGAATTAAAGCACTGTACCTACAATTACCGTAGTTTCCGAACTATAGGTCGCACTTTTTTGCCTAATTTGCATGCCCTGCGACCTATAGAGAGGTGAGACCTGTTTATGGATTTTTTCCCCCATATTTTAGACCAATTTTTGGCTCAGATATGACTGTTTTTCATTTTGGCAAAAAATGGTGCAGTACCATACCATTTTATTTATAAAGCACTTTAAACAGGAACAAGTCCACCAAAGTGCTGGACAAACAAACACGCAACAGGCAACACATACAATGAAGTACAACACGAAAAACATAAAAACATTGCAGATCATAAATCAAACGATCCAGTACACATCAGCTGGCATTGAAAGCGATGGAGTAGTAGTGAGTTTTTAACCGGGATTTGAAAACCGAGAGGGAGGGGGCCTGTTTGATGAGCAGCGGTAACTCGTTCCAGAGTCTTGGGCCTGCTACAGAGAACGCTCTGTCACCCCTGCGCTTAAGGCGAGTTTCTGGAACTATTAAGAGTACCTGATCCTCATAATACATACATAATAATATAATAATATAACATAACATAACATAATAATAAGTTGTGTTTATAGATCACCAGGAGCAAATATAGAAATATTCACGGATAAAATCTTGGAGCAAATGGAGAAGAGTTTTAATAAAAATGTTTTTTTGTGTGGAGACTTTAACATTGATATGGGAAATAAATCAGATTCAAATAACCTAAGCACATTTATAAACTCAATGTACAGTTTAAATATGTATCCAGTGATATCAAAGCCAACAAGAATTAGAATAGAATAGAATAGAATATATCTTTATTGACCTTGACATTGCACCGGGGCACAAAGACAACGTTAATGATTACGCACATTCATCATAGGATAGGGACGAGCGCACGAAGTCGCAGCAGTATAAAAACCGCGCCACCACAATCAGATATGGAAAAAGGAAAGACACAATAGGTATCATTTGTGTTATTCAAAAAGAGAGTCTATCAAAGATTGCCTGAGGACACTCCATGATAAAGTCCCAAAAACTCTAACAGCATTAAGCACATCACACGAGACATAGTTGCAGTTTTGACGACAGGCGGGAGGAACAGTCTGTGTGTATTTGTTCAGATAAGAGCAGTTCGCTGGTCTCAGAGCTCGGCTCCAACCGAGAACGCACACACAGAAACCTCTTGGGGGAGGGGGGTTGGGAGGGCAGCGGGCCCTTCAGCTCCCAGCTCAGGAGAAGATTTGTAGGCAGCCTTCAATTCAAGGCCAGAGACCAGATTAGATTTGTTGCTTATTTTTTCAGTCAGACCACAGTGTTCTTTTTACTGCAGTCTTTTAGTCCAGGTGCAGCTTCTGGGTCCAAATCGCCGAATCGAGTCAGGTTCCGAGCTAAAAAGATCCTTCCGTATGTGCCCTGTTTGAATCCGAGCGGCTGTAAAACGAGTCCCCACACACCACGGTCCGCGGCAGCCGCCACTCACCACCGTGTGATTCAGCCCGCACAACAGCTGGGAAGGTCATTCATAGCCTGGTTCAAAGCATTTTTGCTGAGCAGGAAGTCTCGCCAGCACGCCGATCGCGGCGGTCCCTCAGCCTTCAGTGGCAGGAGCCACCGGTATCCCAATAAATCACAGAGGTTCCACGTCCCCGACAGAGGATTACAACTCATAGTGCCACAATAATTGATAATATTTTCACAAATATAACAAATGGGGACGTGATAAGTGGTATCTTAACGACCGATCTAAGTGATCATTTACCAGTTTTCACAATCTATAAAAATGATCAAAGCATCACAAAAGCAGTCGCAATGAAGAAAAAGATCATAAACACGTCAAAAAAAGTTTTAGAAAAACTGAAAGAGGATCTAAATAAACAAGACTGGAAGAATGTGTATGTCAATGATGCGAACAGAGCATATGATGAGTTTATGAATATCCTGGAAGCTCTGTACGAAAAAAACTGTGTGCAAACAAATTACACAAAGAGAAATACGATTGATCAACCATGGATGACAAAAGGGTTGAGAAATGCTTGTAAAAAAAAGAATTATTTGTATTCATGTTTCTTGAAATTGCGAAGTCAGAGCGCTGAAGAAAAATATAAAAAGTATAAAAATAAATTAGTGGGGATTATAAGGAAACATAAGAAAGAATATTATAGTAAATTATTAGATAAAAGTAATGGTGATATGAAAGCAACATGGCGAGTAATGAATAGTGTCCTGAAGAATCATAAAGCAAAAACTGGTATTTCAAAATATTTTGTAAAAGACGACGATGAAATTCATGATGAAAATGAAATTGTAAATGAATTTAATCAATATTTTGTGAATGTTGGATCAAGCCTTGCAGCTAAGATACCTAAAGTAGATAAAAATGTGACCCACTCAATTACAGGTTGTGCAAATAGTATTTTTCTAAATGGAACTAACAAAGAGGAAATAATGAATGTAGTAAAACATCTTACAGACAAAAGATCGAAAGACTGGGTGGACATGGATATGATGTTTGTGAAGGACATAATGAGCCATGTTATTGAGCCGTTCACTTACATATGTAACTTATCATTTTCAACAGGAATATTTCCAGATAATATGAAAGTAGCTAAGGTCGTTCCTCTTTTTAAAAATGGTGATAAATGTGTATTCAACAATTATAGACCTATATCCTTATTACCACAGTTTTCAAAAATTCTTGAAAAACTATTTGTAAACAGACTAGACCAATTTTTAGATAAACAAAATATTCTAAGCAATAGTCAGTATGGATTTAGAGCAAAAAACTCTACATCAATGGCTCTCATGGAATTAATGGAACAAATAACTACTGCTGTCGATCAAAAACAATATTGTATCAGTATTTTTGTTGATTTAAAAAAAGCATTCGATACTATTGATCACACCATTCTCCTAGAAAAGCTAAGCAAATATGGTATTAGAGGACCAGCATTACAGTGGGTATCTAGCTACTTAAAAGATAGGAAACAATTTGTACAAATAAATGATGTAAGATCTGACCTCTGTAATATCACATGTGGAGTTCCCCAAGGCTCTGTACTTGGACCAAAGCTTTTTATTTTATATGTGAATGACTTAGTAAATGTGTCAGGACTCCTTAAATGTGTACTTTTTGCTGATGATACCACTTTTTTCTGTTTAGGTGAAGATATTGAACAAATGTTGGAATTGATAAAGACAGAATTTGTCAAGATACAAACTTGGTTTAAAATAAATAAATTATCATTAAATCTAGAGAAAACTAATTACATGATATTCGGTAATAAAAAGAAAACTGTTGATGTCCCACTCAAAATTGAGGATAGTGAGATTTGTAGAATGAGTGAGGTGAAGTTTTTGGGTGTTATCATTGATGACAAACTGACATGGAAACAACACATAAATTCTGTAAGAATAAAAATAGCTAAATCGATTGCAGTACTGTACAAAGTCAGAGACCTATTAAATGATAAGGCTCTATATTTGTTGTATAACACAATCATTGTTCCACACCTAATCTATTGCATTGATGTTTGGGGGAATGCGTGTAAAACAATCACAAAACCTATATTCGTATTACAGAAAAGAGCTGTAAGAATTATCACTAGAAAGCATTATCGTCATCCATCAAGTACATTATTCTATCACCTTAAATTATTGAAGTTCCATGACTTAGTAGACTATAATATCTTATCAGTTATGTATAGAGCTCAAAGAAATGCATTACCTTTAAATATCCAAATGCACTTTGTTAAAAGACAAAGTTGTTATAATCTAAAGGGGACAGAGTTGTTTGTAAAACCACAGTTCAGAACTAGTTTGAAGGGACGTTCTACCTCAATCCAGGGAATTAGATTATGGAATGGCTTGGAGAATGTAGTTAAAAATGCCAAGTCTATTTTTACATTTAAAAAAATGATCAAAACAAATGTGTTAAAAAAATATATATGAAATAGCGTAATGTGTATTGTATCAATTAGAAAATTAGAGTTAGTCATTTTGTACTGTTGTAAATTTGTATTGTATCAATTAGAAAATTAGAAAGAGTTAGTCATTTTGTACTGTTGGTTGAAGATTATTATTGTTAAATCTGATTGTTGAAAAAGTTGGTTGAAGATTATTATTGTTTACATGGCTGATTATTGTTGTTTAATCTGATTGTTGTAAGTAAGGGGCAGATATAATAAGATTTATTCTTCTTTCTGCTACCTTTCATTTTTTTTACATTTTGTACACTATCATTTAATGAGATTGTCTTGTATAGTTTCTTCTGTAAAAAAAATGAACAAATTTAATAAACATAAACATAAACATAGCTGAGACTCATCTACATACTGGATGAAAATAGCCGTTACTCCATCCCTTCTTCATGAGATGATTTTTGTTTGACACTCTGCCATGAAAGGTGGTGGCTAATGTGAATTCCTTTGAAGAGTGCAAGGCTTTTAATTGTGTTTGGCATGAAACTTGGAACACTGCCTAACAACTTACGTTCACCGTGGCTCATTTCGGCTAATGATCCATTCGGTTCGATTCAGCTGAGATGCTGATTTACACATTATATGCTTCAGTGCTCAATGACCTGCAACAATATGACTCCATGTTTAATAATTCCCATCTTTGGAGAAAAGCCAGCCATGAGGTTGCTGCTCTGCAGACAGACAACTTCTCATCTTTAATGTTAAAATCTGCAAACTGTATGAAACAAACACTGACACATTTTGTTCAGTTGAAACCTGAAAGTTATGCACCATAACTCATGTTCCTTGAATGAAGGGAACGAGGTGCAACATACTTGCTATGGGAATCGTGCCCCCGCGCGATTACCTGAAGGAATACATTCACGCCTTTACGGCAGGGGTGTCAGCGTCGCGCCAGAGTCCCAGCCCTCTGGGTATTTAAGCGGCTGACGCCCATCCATCTTTCTCCAAGATTGCACTTCACCGAGCTTTCAGCATTGAAAAGATATGTTGCACCTCGTTCCCTTCCTTCAGGGAACATGAGTTATGGTGCATAACTTTCAGTTCCCTTTCAGTCTGGTCTCTCGGTGCAACATACTTGCTATGGGAACATAATTCATTCACGCCCTTGAAATGCTCAGCAAAGTGCATGTGAGAACATCCGTCCTAAAAAGACAGGCAGCTCCTAGCTGCTTTCTACAGGGAATGTAGAGAGCACATGCTAAGAGGAAAAAATGCCGAATGTAAAGAACATCAACGTGATGTTTCCACTGGGCATATATATATACAACACCAACTAGAGACAGCCTAAGTGTGCTCCACCAGTGTGAGTACTCATCATCTCCTTTTCCCTCTGGAGCATCCTGAGAAACAGGAGGAGCAATGGACTCACTATGTCACAAGAAATTGGGTGACAAATGTGGAGGTAGAAAACCCAGGCCAAGCATAGGGTAACCTCCCAGGTCCTTATTAGAAAACCTTTCTTTCTTCTTTTTATATAGGGCACGACTAACAAGTGGAGCCCATCCTGATGTTGGAGATCAGTTAGGGAGAGGGGAAACCCTTCCAATAGACATCTCCTAGGCAAAACATAAACACCAAGGGGTACCTTGTGAATGTTGTTACTGTTTGTTTTGGGACAAAGCAACCAAAGCCTTAGGCTCTCAGCCAGTTCCCTTCAGAGGCCAGGCTGAAAGTTGCCATAACCCTGGACGTGGGTGTAGAAGCTGTCCACGTGCCTGAGTCAGCATGTGCCTGTGAGGAGGCAATTGCCATGGTATCCCTGATAACATTGAGATCAACTCCGGGAACCACGTTTTCTGTGGCCATCTGGGGGCTATGAGAATCAGGGAGAGGGCTCCCTGGCGTACCCGTTCCAATGTCGCCCCGATCAGAGGGACAGGTGGAAAGGCATAGTAGAGCACCCCTGCTGGCCAATCATGTGCCAGAGCATCCATACCCAATGGTGCGTCTGCTTCCCTCAAGGAGAAGTAGAGGTCACAGTGTGAGCTAGCCCTGCAAGCGAACAGGTCCACAGAGGCTCTCCCAAATCGTGACCAGACCTGTTCCACAATTCGTGGGTTCAGGCTCCATTCTGACGCCAAGAGAGTCCTCTTGAGAGGGCGTCTGCTCCATAATTTAGTTCACCAGGGACATGAGTCGCCCTAAGTGACAAGATTCTTGGAGCACACCATGTGAGCATCCTTTGCGCCAGTCCGAGGAGGGCCCGGGACCTTGTCCCTCCCTCTCTGTTGATGAAGGACACTATGGTCCTGTTATCTGATTTCACCAGGATATGTTGTCCAGCAATCAGACCTTTATTGAAGAAGTATTTTAATGACAGAAATACGTCCAACAACTCCAGGAAGTTGATATGTAATCTCGCTTCCTGTTCATTCCAAAGGCCGCGGGCGTTCTGAATTCTACAGCTCGCCCCCCATCCTGTTTTTGAGGCATCCATCATGATGGCCACACGAGATGACACCCTTCCCAGTGAGACTCCTTCCGTGAAAACGGACAAATCTCTCCAGGGTTCCAGGGCCTTCAGGCACTCTGAATCTATCCTAACCCTTCCTGCTTGATTAGGCAGGGCGGGTTGTATCCGTTAGTGTAGCCATACTTGTATGGGCCGCATTTTCAGTAATGCGTGTGGCACACAGGGAATGGTTGCCGCCAAGAGGCCTAAAAGGCGTTGGCAGGTTTTCACAGGGACGCGTTGGTCCAGTTTAAATCTTTCCTGGCAACAGCGAATGGAGGAAACTCGTTCCTTTGAGAGCCATGCTCNCACAGTCGTCGGCCGGAACACCACAGTCGTCGGCCGGAACACAGTCGTCGGCCGGAACACAGTCGTCGGCCGGAACACAGTCGTCGGCCGGAACACAGTCGTCGGCCGGAACACAGACGTCGGCCGGAACACAGCCATCGTCATCGCCAGGACCCCCGTCGTTGGGCGCCGAGATGTTGTCGGGCGCCGAGGCAGGCGATAAGACGTCTGTGGCGCTGGGACCCTCTGTCGAGGACGAGGCGTCTGCGGCGCTGGGACCCCCGTCGTCAGGACCCTCTGAGACGTCGTTGAGGACCACGTCGTCGGGGACGCCGTCGTCAGGACCCTCTGAGACGTCGTTGGGAACCTCGTCGTAGAGACCCTCGGAGACGTCGTCTGCTTCGTCAGGACCCTCGTTGTCGTGCTCCTCTGTGACGTCATCCGGACCCTCGTCGTCAGGACCCTCGTTGTCGTGCTCCTCTGTGACGTCATCCGGACCCTCGTCGTCAGGACCCTCGTTGTCGGGCTCCTCTGAGACGTCATCCGGACCCTCGTCGTCAGGACCCTCGTTGTCGGGCTCCTCTGAGACGTCATCCGGACCCTCGTCGTCAGGACCCTCGTTGTCGGGCTCCTCTGAGACGTCATCCGGACCCTCGTCGTCAGGACCCTCGTTGTCGGGCTCCTCTGAGACGTCATCCGGACCCTCGTCGTCAGGACCCTCGTTGTCGGGCTCCTCTGAGACGTCATCCGGACCCTCGTCGTCAGGACCCTCGTTGTCGGGCTCCTCTGAGACGTCATCCGGACCCTCGTCGTCAGGACCCTCGTTGTCGGGCTCCTCTGAGACGTCATCCGGACCCTCGTCGTCAGGACCCTCGTTGTCGGGCTCCTCTGAGTCGTCGTCGGGCGCCGTCGAGACTGCAGGCGAGGAGACCACCGTCGAGACTGCAGGCGAGGAGACCACCGTCGAGACTGCAGGCGAGGAGACCACCGTCGAGTCTGCAGGCGAGGAGACGGCGTCTGGACCCAGGACAGGCGAAGAGACGGCGTCTGGACCCAGGACAGGCGAAGAGACGGCGTCTGGACCCAGGACAGGCGAAGAGACGGCGTCTGGACCCAGGACAGGCGAAGAGACGGCGTCTGGACCCAGGACAGGCGAAGAGACGGCGTCTGGACCCAGGACAGGCGAAGAGACGGCGTCTGGACCCAGGACAGGCGAAGAGACGGCGTCTGGACCCAGGACAGGCGAAGAGACGGCGTCTGGACCCAGGACAGGCGAAGAGACGGCGTCTGGACCCAGGACAGGCGAAGAGACGGCGTCTGGACCCAGGACAGGCGAAGAGACGGCGTCTGGACCCAGGACAGGCGAAGAGACGGCGTCTGGACCCAGGACAGGCGAAGCGTCGAGGTCTGCAGCAGCCGAAGCGTCGAGGTCTGCAGCAGCCGAAGCGTCGAGGTCTGCAGCAGCCGAAGCGTCGAGGTCTGCAGCAGCCGAAGCGTCGAGGTCTGCAGCAGCCGAAGCGTCGAGGTCTGCAGCAGCCGAAGCGTCGAGGTCTGCAGCAGCCGAAGCGTCGAGGTCTGCAGCAGCCGAAGCACCAAGGACCAGAGATGGCAAGTACTTTGCCACAAAAGCTGCCTGCCAACGTTCCAGCTCCTCCTGTGACACCCTCTCTCCCTCCTCCAGAAAGCGAGGGCTGGGCTGTACATCTGGTGGCGAGCGAGGAGGAGACGGACAGCGGGGTGCAGCGGCGAGGTGAGGTGGAGAGGGATGAAGCTGAGAGTCGGTGGTCTTGCCTCTTCTTTGCCGCCTCTTCCTGCTGCGTTGGTGGTGTGAGCTGAAGACGGGCGCACCCCAGAGTTCCTCCTCCAGCTCAGCGTCATCGTCTGACCACAGCAGCAGATGTGACGAGCAATAAGCCGGCGGGGTGGAGGAAGAAGCTGGCTTAAAAGCCAGGCGGCTCCCCCAGAACTGAGACCTCATTTCCTCTTCCTCCACAAGAAGAGGTGATGGTAGGATCTCCACCTCCGGGCTGTGGTGACCTCGTCTCCGGACGGGTTCAGTCCGAAACGCCCCCCACCGGATCACAGGCTCCTCCATCAGTTCCTGTTTCTCCTTGTC
>JBBPBX010027637.1:19752-30105 GCA_038048925.1 Garcialebias charrua
TCTAAATAGCTCATAAACCACACCGCAGATTTTCTTGAAATCTACTGAAAGTAATTATTTGGTGTTCATTTACAAACTGTTAGCTGTTGGAGTTGTTTGAGATAAAATTTGATTTATTCATAATTTATTTTTGCAATGCACGCGATGGTTTGGAAGACGTCAAAGCAAAACAATTTAAATCCAGCAGATTTGACAATTTTATGGATTTATTAAGGAACGGTTAAGCTCAGGAACCCTTGTGCTATAATGTCAGCTATAATTTTCAGCAAACAAATAATTGTTTTTACCGTGTTCATCTTGTAAAGTCCTTCCGTGCTCGCTCGCTTCTGTGGCAGCCATTTTCAGCAGGGCAAATGAGGCGCTGACGCGTCGAGTAGCGGTGACGCATAATAGATGCGACCTAAATAAAGGTGCGATCTGTTTATGGATTTTTCCAATTTATTGCCAATAATTGGACAAAGCGACTTATAGAAAGGTGCGAGCTATCAGGCGGAAATTACGGTAAGTGTATTACAATCAAGTAGTTTTGTTAATGTGAAGGATTATTTACATTTCATTTATTTATTTAATCTTTATTTTACTGTGCGATTGTTCATTTTTAGGAGTTGTTTTTTGTAGTTACCTAAAGAGGATTTTTTTGTTTTCTATCACCCTCTCGTCACATGTTTTTTGTTACATTTGTTTGGTTGGTTTTTGTTGTTTCAGAACTTAGTATGTGAGAAAATAAAGGAAACTGCTTATTTATTCATTCTTAAAGTACAGAGACAGCCTCACAAAGTCTTGCTGACTGACTGGAGCACATTCGGGGTATTCACTCTTTACATTTCACTGTAATGACAGCACTACACAGGGTTGTTTGGCAGTGAGCATTTGTGCCATTTCTTGTTGGTCGTCTCTGTCACCATGATGGAGTGTCTGTCTGATAGGTGCACTTATTTCCCTGACCCCATTGTATTCAAACAACACAGGCTCCTCACACAGGAAGAGCAGAGGAAACAATGGTACAGGTGGGACTATTTCCCCCCGAAGGGATTTCCACCTGAAGGTTAAAGCAGGTGGGGCTGAACTGTCTGTATGAGTTTTTGTGTGTATTTTGCACTGCTCCTTAAAATAACATGTAAAAAAGTTACATTTTCACATGCCTTTAAATCAATTCCATTGGTTTCGATCAGACACATTTGTGTTTTACTATTTGTGTACAATAGTTCTTATAGGGGATTTGTTTAATTATTGCCCTTGTAAGGCAGTACATGCAAATTCAGAAATATTAAATAGCCCTGCACCTTATTTTCAATTTAAGAAGCACATTCAGAAAGGGCAACAATGGCTATAGAAGTAATCAGCATGAATGTAATCTTCTGATTTGAGTTCAGTTGATGGTACAAAGCTTATATGGATGTAGATTGTAAATGAATGTAATGTATTTAAACTCAGATATCCAGACAACAAATGGTTTATGTTCTCGTGATCCTTAAGGGGCTACTGCCCTCTACAGGGTTAATAAAATAATGTTTTTACAGCATTTTTATCTGTTAAAATATCTTGTTTTTAATCAAATCATTAAAAATAGTAATTAAAAATGTTAAATTTTAGTCAGAGTTTGTGTTTTTAGGTCTGAATCATATTTTTGATGTTCCACTTGCAGGCTGACTGAATCTTCTTTAAAGAGGCAAACACAAGCATCTTTCAGCAGCATCAGAGACATATGGATGAGGACACTCGGTGCTCCACCCAACAGCAGGATTTGTTTACCTGCCAAAAAGAAGTAATTTAGCGTGTTGGCTACTGAGAAATGTAGAGGTACCGCCCGGTACACTTTGTTTGCATTTGTGGTGTGCATTTGCATGGGGAGCAGACCTAGCTTAGTCATGCTGACCCTGAATGACTTCAGATGGAAAGTGAATTCCACAATACCAAAAGTCTCAAGGCGGAAAATACAGAAAACAGGTTTATTCACCAGCATAACCGTCGTTCTAGAGGGAATTTTAAGGGGGGGGGGAAATAGCTTTTAAATGAGTTACTTCAGAAGTGTCTTAAAGAGATGTTTCAGAGAAGAGAAACAGACGGAAGCCAGAAATGCTAAACAAGATGGGGTGGGTTTCCTGTTTTGTCAGCTCTCCTTTTCCCCTCCTTTACACAGCACAAGTGGAGTCATTGAATCCGTGTGCCTGAAAGCACACTGGGTGCATCTGTACATCAGTTTCATGTCATGTTTGAAGCCAGAGTAACCCCCGGAGCAATGAGTGCAAATAACTGGTTAGACCAACATTTTTTAAAAATAAACTGAAAGTGAACATTGAGGTGACTGTGCACCAATTCATGAACCCAGTCTCATGAGAATCATAGTGTCAACCACAGTACAATTGTCGTTTACCATCACAGCTGCAAGCTTTTAAAAAGTCTCATTGGTATGGTCACAGCCAGTTTTATTGAAGTTTAAGAATGATATAAATTAAAATAGAAACAAATATGGGTTGTGTTGTTTCTTGAATCAGTCTTATAGATTTTTTTTTTTTTACATAAAAAACAGAATATGACCAGCTGCATCACGTTGTGGTTTGGTGCATGCCGCAAGAGCCTCCAGCGCATCGTGAGAGCAGCTGAGAAGATTGTCGGCACCTCCTTCCCCTCACTACAGGACTTACACAGTAACTACCTCACTCGAAAAGCCCTCTGCATGGCAGGTGATCCCGCACACCCACTACACAGCTGCTTCAGCCTGCTGCCATCAGGGAGGAGACTGAGGAGTCTCCAGGCTCAAACCAGCAGACTGAGTGACAGTTCTGTTCATCAGGCAGTCACGATGCTTAAAGGCTGAAATACACCTGAGCGTCCTCAGGTACGCCACTCTACGCGCGCATTTTGTGCGCATGTGTTTTGCTGCTATACTTCAGAAACTATCAGCTTTCAAACGCTCGCGTTCTCCTTGTTGTAATATGAGCAGCTGCGCACGGAGGGGACTCAACTGAGCTCGCTGATTGGTCACTTGCTGACACGCCTACTGAATTGATTGACAGCTTTCAGTCAGCTCAAAGTGAAACCTCGAGAATGCATCATGAGCAGCTCGCTCAGACTTCTGCGGTGTTCTGATACGGTGTTTCTACTATATATGTTATAAAAAGTTCTCTCAGAAATAAAAATAATAACAGGGAGCGCTTTTCCTGCAGCACACAGTCCACCAGGGAATATTTAAAACATTGCGCACCCAGGTAGGACCTGAATTCATTCATTTCATTCATCGAGTGAACGGAGGAAGAAGCGGTTACTTGACTTTAGGCAAAAAAACAAAAGAAAAGGCCCGATCAGCGATAAAGAAGGGGAATTTATTTCATTTGTGTAACATACAAAACAGTCCGGCGCCGGGAAGTTTATGGTCAGACACCGCGCATCGCGCACGCGGACGTAAAAAAAAAAGCTTTGCGCGTATGTGCCCTGAGGGGCTATGCGGGGCTACGCTTTTGCCTTGGCGTACGTACGTGGCGTATAGGCGTATCGTGAGGACGCTCAAGTGTATCTCGGCCTTAACTCTCTGCCTGCTCTGCCTCCCCTCCCACTTGTACTGCCTTAATCACAAAAAAACTTCACACATTACCACACAACACAAAGATTTTAACACTGGACTCTTGTGTCATCAAAACGGGTTATTCACTCATTTCACGGTCATGTGCTCATTCAGTTTGCACTACTTCTCATATTTGCACTGTTTGTATTACATTACTGCCTATAGTCATACTATTGTTTACATTTACCGTTTACATTATTACTAAATGGTAAAGGTAAATGGAGCTATTTATATAGTGCTTTCCAGCCCCCTGTGAGGAGCCCCAAAGCGCTTTACAATACCAGCCATCCACCCATTCATTCACACATTCATACACCGGTAGTGGTAACCTACCTTGTAAGGCGCCATCCAGACCTACCGGGAGCAACTCGGGGTTAAGTGTCTTGCCCAGGGACACAACGACACATGGTGGGTACTACTGTTTACATTTATTACTACAGTTTACATTTACACTACTTTTTATATAATATGCCACTTTACCTCTATACCAATATCAACTACCTCATACATATACAGTACTGTGTACATTAACTTCATATACTGCTTTGTCACTCTTCTACAAATGTCAATGCCAGAACCTACATTTTATTTTATAGATATACTTTTATACTACTATGCAAAAACTCAGGACAGTATTACACTTTTATTATTTCTGTAATGATTGAGGGTTTGAGTTTCACTAAATTGCCAACACACTGAGAAGTTTTAAAATGTTTATTATGAAATAGAAGGCTGGATCGGGTTTCACAGGTCACCGGAAACAGGAGCTCTAAACAGGAGAGGAGAAGGTTAGCAACTGGTGAACAGAGGTGAGGCTTTGACTTTGAATGAGTCAACTAATTTTCCTCAGAGTTTGTTTATTCCGGGTTGACTTCCTGTTAGACGTTGAGCGTCTTAGATGTAGTCCACGATCACTTTTGTGTGTTTGTGATGCTTGATCCAGATGGACTTTTCAATCCATGGGTTATCCGAGTTCTAATCCAAGGTCATGCACAATAATTCAGAAGACAGAAACAGGTTAAGAGGAGCAGGCGTCTTACTTGGTCGGGGTACACACGCGGGTCAGTTTCCAGGAGGCAGATGGGTGGAGAGATCCGTTCAGGGGCAAAAACACAAGGCAGAATCCAGAGGCGAGGTCCGAGGTCAAAACCAGAAGAGCTGAGGCAGAGAAGTATCCAACAGGGGAGCAGGCAGGAATCTTTAAACCATGAAACAGAAACAGAATCGAGACGAGGAGGGCAAGACTAGACATGAATGCTGGATAACTACTCAGGATAACCTTTTCATAAATCTGGCAGAGACTGAGAGTGAGGCTGGGACTTATATACTGGCTGCAACAGGTGGATGAAATCTAGGTTAATTAGCTGCAGCACATGAAGGCAGGAAGAAGACTGATCAGAAAAGACTTTACAATGAAAATAAACATTGAACTAAAACTAGATGAACGTGGATCATGACAATTTCATTTTATGCTTATGTTTATTAAATGTTTTAGTGTCTAAATGGTTACTGTTGCACCGAGGGACTGAGAGAAATGCAATTTCAATCCTGTGTATGTCCTGTACATGTTGCAGTTTTGACAATAAAGTTGACTTTGACTTGACTTTGAATCCCCCCCCACACACACACACACACACACACACAAACACCACCACCCACCCACGTACACACACAGTCCTTTCCTCCCACACCGGATCAGTCACAAACAAACAAATGAATAGGCATTGACATGTTTTCTAGGTACAACACGGAAGGCTGCCACGTGTCCCAAAATCTTTAACAGAACCCTGCAGGGTGTATCTTATTTTTATAGTAAGTACATGATACATCACCTCTCTTATCTAATGTACATATGCTGGGGGGGGGGGGGACCAAAAGACAGTCAAAAGCAATCCCATCCTTCTCGTACTTGCTGAAGGACGTATCCACAGGGACCACCCCGAACAGTGAGATGAACGGTGATGATGGGTGTAAGGTTTCCCACATATTCCAGAGAACGTGTCAACAATAGATTGCCAAAAGGTCTGCAGTTTGGGACCGGTCCAGAATGTATGCAGGAGTGTAGCTGGAGTTTGTTTACAATGATTGCATGCAGGGTCCAGGTCAGCTTTGATCTTGAACAGCTTGTCTTTGGACCACTGCTGCTGGTGCACTACTTTGAATTGAATTACAACAGGTCTCAAACATATTGAGGATGAGTAAATGCTCGTAATGATCTTTCTCCATGGTTGAGTCTGATATGGATTCCTCCAGGTCCGTTTCCCAGTTCAGTTTAAGTCAAAGTCAAAGTCAACTTTATTGTCAGATCTGCAATATGTACTGTACAGGACATACACAGGACCGAAATTGCGTTTCTCTCAGTCCCTCGGTGCAACAGTAAACATCTAAACATTGAAACACTGAAACATATAATAATAGACATAAGCATAAAATAGTAAAACTAACACTGTCCTGAGTTTTTGCATAGTGGTATAAGAGTATGAAAATTTACACCAACTCTAAAACTAAAACTAAAACATTAAACATTTAATGAACATAATACTGTCCTGAGTTTTTGCATACTAGTATAAAAAAAGAGTATAAAAAGTATAACTAAAATAAACTAAAGTGGTCTCATGAACTGAGCAGTGTATATAGAGCTTACTAAGGGCCCCTTGTTATCATTATACTTATAAATGACAATCAAACTTGTGATTTTTTTTAGCCAATTGCACTTATTTTGTAAGTACAACAACACACAAAAAATATGACAATACACACAAATAGTTTGTGGCAGTAACGAGTTAATAAATTCATGTCTACATTTGAAGCGCACATGTTTGCTTTATCATCTTTCATTTGTAGCTCATTCTGACCTTCCCCTTCTGTTTTTGAACTTAACATACAATCAGGTTTCAGGGTCATGCCGTGGCAGCTGCTACTTGTGATGGACTCACTCATCATTCTTAAAACTCCATAGCACTGCCAGTGGTCCCACCACCACAGGATATCTTAAGGGAACTTGAAAGAGAGAGAGAAAAACTCTCCAATAGCTTTTCTGCTGTGTGTTGTATAGAAACACCTGCTGTGCTGCTGGAGAAATAACATCAGCGGAGTGGTTTGCTTGGCCAGCAGCTGTTAACTCCAAAGGGCCTTCCCTCAGCTGGGTGTTCATTCAGACAGAAAGAATGCAGAGCTGAATGGACTCCCTGTTTCTGCGTAATTCACACTCAGGCTTTTGGGGGATCCTTGGCAACAGTCTGCATTTAAACAATCCTACATTAATCCCCAATTTATCCATGCCATTCTCATCCACTGCATTTAGGCTTGGAGATTATAATTAAAATATAATGTTCTGATGTCACATTTTCCTTTTGAAGATCAGTAAAACATTTTAAATTTAAATAAATTGATACTGATATCAAGATGACAGATTTTTTTTTTAAACCTTTTTTTTTAACCTTCTGTCTTCTATCTTTGAACTGTTAGATCACTCTTTTTTTGACAGAAGCTTTTTGTAAAATTTAAAAACATATTTTTTAAGTAATAAAACTAATTTTTTTAATCAAAACTTAAAGCACAAAAGCATTCCAGCAAAAATAATTACATAAATGTGCAATTGTTTAAGTATAATCTATGATTTAGGTTCTTGTTTCATCAAGTTTTTACCACAAAGTAGCTGTAACTAATATTAAAGGATATATGTAGTCCATAATGGACTTGCGACCTGTCGGGTGTACCCAGCTCCCCTGTAACATGATAAAACGAAAAAGCAGGTAAAAAAAATAAAAAATAAAATGGATGGATGGATACGCCTTCCATTTAATGTAAAACTGCCAGACAATAATGACAACACAATTCAAGATAGAAAGGGGATATTTACAATAAAAACCACTCATTAAACAAATGTTTTCCAGTTTGTCACAAAAAGTCACCATATTTTAGCAGAACCCACATTCTGACCATGGATGTAGAGCAAAGATTGACTTCTGGAAAACTATAGTCCATAAAATATGTGAGCAATATATAAATAAACTGAACTGAATTGAATTACTTGAAGCAAATTGCAATGTTTGAAGCTTATACAGTAAGTTAAAAAAGCATTACATACTAACAAAACTTTGCAAGAAAATTTTCTAACTTACCGGTAACTATTGTAGGTAATCAGAAGAATTTAATTATGTAAAAGTTGAACAAGAAAACCTTAAATTCTACAATTGTTTTTGCTTTGTTTTGTTTTTTGAATGTCCAGAGGACCAGACTTAGCTTTTTTAGACTTAAATTTAGACTTATTTTAGTTCAAAAGTGACAAAAAAAAAATATTTTCCTATATTAAAAGTTTAAGCTATGAAAGTTTGTACAATCAATTCCTTTTTGATATCTAAAAAACCTTTTGAATGTGTTTATTAAACATAACTCATATAATCCAACTACTGTATAAATGTAGGAGGCAAAGTTCTTTCCATGAGCAGCATGGCAGTTTCACTGAGGCCTCAGCCAAACTGAGCACAATGCTGCCATTGAACCATACTCACAGTGGTTACCTTTATATACCATCAACCCACCACCTGGGTTTTACTTAAAGGCATACACCATGAGCAAGCACCTTGTGGTCATAAAAACACACACAACATAGATTTTTAAAAGGGTACACCTCGTGTTGTTTTTGAAGATTTTATCTCTTTCATTAGTAAACTGTGAATAAACTCATTGCACAACAGTTCTGCATATTTTCACAATTGCCAATGTATGGTCTTTAAATTAGGTAGTAATGTGACATGATGATTTGAGAAGAAAGATATTTTGTCAACAAGCTTGTTTACCATACTTAGAGGTAGAAAAGAAATTGAAGACAGTACTGTATACTGCTATGGTGGCTCCAGTGCAAAGTAAGACTGGAATTGATGGATACATCAAAGGTAAGGCATATTCCATGAGACTGACTGGAAAGATTTTTGTCAATATTATATAAATTATATCTAAATCTATAATATACTGTATATCTATTAGGGATGCACAACATTGGATTTTTGGCCGATATCCGATATGTTAAAACTTATTTGGCCAATAACCGATACCGATATTTCATATACTGTTACTTTCCTTTGTCAGAACATAGCCCTCTTATTTAGGCTTATTTGCTACAAAAATTGTGTAACAGCTGTAAGAACTGGTGATAATAATTCAGTAACAGCCATTTGCATAGCACTTTAACTTACATTAAATTAAAAGTGTTAAATGTTATTTAGTAGTCACCTGCAATGCTGTCTCACTTGTGGAAGCTTGTTCCAGGTTCCTAGCTACAGTGTGGGATCCTCTGCACTCATGTGCATTAAGGACAGCCTTTTTAAGATCAAAGTTTTGTCTATCCATTGTGTCGTAAGACTAATCAGGCTAACGGGGCAAACACACCCTAATCCTAGTCATGCTATCAGCTATTAGCTTCTCAATGATGTCGGAAATGACAGCTTGTAACTTGGGTAACGTTGCGTCTGAAAAATATCTCCGACTGGGGACGATGTTGTGAGGCTCAATGTAGTCCATAAATCTTCGGAATCTGACATCCTCACCAACAAAATTTTTAATTTTTCTTTTCGCCGTGAGATCATGTAGGCGCGTGTGATGTCATTGTGTTGTACTGTCATCACGTTGTTCTGCTGCTGCAGGCAAAACCAGCACCTTTTATATCGGTGAGTTATTTTAATAGAATGGCCGATGTCCGATATTGAACTTTAACGCTAATATCGGCCAATACTGATACCATGCCAATAATATTGTGCATCCCTAATACAGTATCTATAGCTAGCTATATATTAATATAGCTAGATATAGATAGATAGATTATATTTATATGTACAGTATATAGCTTCCCATGGAGACACATTCACTTTACCCGAGTATATGTTGAAAATATGTCAATAACACATCACGTTAGGAATAACCAGAAAAATGTCCAGCATTTTTTCAGTATAATCCCAAATAATGAACACTTTTAAATTACAAAACGTCCTTTTTTTTCCTGCTTACACACAAACAACTTGCAAACAAAAATACACTTTTGTTAATCTTTGAAAACATCCCAACATCGCCATGTACCCATGAAACCTTAGGTCAAACTTGACACATACGGTACGTGTATTTAGTTTCAAATTAAATAATGGTTGTGACACAAAGCATCAGTCTTTTTGGTGAATACAGTATGCAGATAAGTTATCTGCTTTATAAAGTGTAATGTTAAAACCAGGCACTTTATTATTGAGCATGACTTCAGCTGTAAGGCGTACATGTTGCAGTCACCAATGTGTATGGTAGCCTTGTTTGTTAGGTTTGTTGTATGGCATTTTTGGTATCTTCAGGTTCGGATCTTTTATATGCAGTTTGTTTTCTGTAGATACGCCTCCTGATTAATAAAATGATTTGTCTTCAAGCAGACTAATAGACTTATTGATCAGCGTACTTTCGTCTTCCACAAACTTGTATCCAAACATTTTCATAGTGGGTCCACACACTTTCTGCACCACCTGAGCCAGTGTAAAGGGAATGCTATATCTCCATTTCTCAGCCTGTTGTGAAGAGTTTTTCTGAGTGGAGAATATTCCACTGGCTTCCTTTGTTGTCTGCGTGTTTCTCAAAATCCACTCCCTAGCTTGGGAACTAAACGGAATGCCAGCAAACGTGTACATCTCCTCTGCTTTCTCCATCGGGTACCGAGCGATGTCCTCATAACGCACCAACATGTATCGACTCTTCAGCCAGTCTGGCTGGCTCAGCCCCATCTCTACAGAAATCCTAACATGATCACAGTTCCCCTT
>JBBPBX010027638.1:0-37153 GCA_038048925.1 Garcialebias charrua
TACCACAACAATGTGTTCTTAAAATTAAAGAGGATGAAATTGCACTTAACATGCCTTGAAATAAACCTGAACAGTACCACACCAATGTGGTCTTAAAATTAAAGAGGATGAAATTGCACTTAACATGCCTTCAAATAAACCTGAACAGTGCTACACCAATATGGTCTTAAAATTAAAGAGGATGAAATTGCACTTAACATGCCTTCAAATAAACCTGAACAGTGCTACACCAATGTGGTCTTAAAATTAAAGAGGATGAAATTGCACTTAACATGCCTTCAAATACACCTGAACAGTGCCACAACAATGTGGTCTTAAAATTAAAGAGGATGAAATTGCACTTAACATGCCTTCAAATACACCTGAACAGTGCCACAACAATGTGGTCTTAAAATTAAAGAGGATGAAATTGCACTTAACATGCCTTCAAATACACCTGAACAGTGCCACACCAATGTGGTCTTAAAATTAAAGAGGATGAAATTGCACCTAACGTGCCTTCAAATACCACCTGAACAGTGCTACCATTCTCTCTACATTTTACTCACTTAGTGTGAAACCTGTGCCTGTTTGGATGAACACAAAGCTGATATTCTGGCACGAATTGAAGAAAACACACACACAAAGCTCTTCCTCAACAGCTTTCAGTCTCTCTCTGCTTTTAGTTTTCATGGCAGTTAGGCTGGAGAAGCTCACTTTGCACAGATATGTTGTGGAAAATGGGAGCAATGTCAAAATAGCTAAAAGTAAATCCAAAAGAGATGTAAGCCTTACTGTACAGTCTCACGTTCACAGTTTCTGCCTTCTTCTGATTTCCACTTGGGCCTTCATCTGGGTCCGAATTTTGTCCAGGGACCAGACCGGATTTAGTATTTTTTCTTTTGAAAAAGTTTTCCATCCCTGTTTGTTTGAGAAGGTCCTCGCTGTTGGTTTGTTTTGCTCACTGCTCACGTCATGTTCATGTGCCGCTACTTCTCTTGTTTTAATGTGCGACGCTATGCTCTATACTGCCACCTACCGCGCGGTAAGGAAATTACACCAGTTAATAAAAATTTCATAATTTACTAATTTTTCACGGCACACCAGACGATCTCTCGCGGCACACTGCTGTTCCGCGGCACACTGGTTGAAAAACACTGGTTTACAGGATAACATTTATGCAGAATCTTTAGGGATACTTCTCGAATCTTATTACTGTAGTTATAAAGTATTTTCTAGGTAACAACCAAACATCTTTCCAACAGATATCATTAAATAAATTATCCCAGAAGAATATAGAAGCAGGTTTACTAATACATTCTCTAATTATTAATTCTCTAATACATTTGTTATTTGTTTTTTCACTTAAAAAAGGGTCAGAGTTACCAATGAATAATTCTTCAGTTAAATAGTTCGTGCTGTTTTGTACAGGATTTGACATCAACATTTTCACACCAGATGGAATTGCATCAAAGACAATTGCAAATTCTTTTGGTAGTACTGGAAAGTTATACGTAGTTAAAAATTCACTGTAAGAGTAAGTGTTGCCGTCTTTGTTGAATAACTGATGTACATGAACTATTCCTCTGTCAAACCAATTTTTAAAGAAAATAGATTTATGTTTAAAACAAATGTCTTTGTTATTCCAAATATAGTATTTGTGTGGAGAGAAATTGTGTTTGTGAACCAGAGACCAGCACAAAAACAGCTGTTTGTGGAAATTGGAGAGTTTGATCGGAATTTTGTCAATGTTGTAATTACACCTTAAAATAAAAGATAGACCACCCAATGCTTCAAATACATGTGTTGAAATGAAGTTCCACAAAGAGTTTGGATTTAAGAGATATCTTTTGATCCATTTAATTTTAAAGGAGGAGTTTAGAGTCTGTAAGTCTAATACATTAAACCCACCAGAGCACAGCTTATTTATCATTACATTTTTTCGGATTAGATGAACCTTTTTTTTCCAAATAAAATCAAACAATGTTTTATCCACTTTTGAAATGATGTCCTTGGGAACCTCCAAGGCAGAAGTCGCATAAACCAAACTGGAGAGACCTTCAGCCTTAGAAAGTAATACACGACCGGAGATGGATAAATCTCTCTGTACCCATAAATTGAATTTTTTTTGAATTACAGTAACAAGGGGATTAAAGTTATCACTTAATCTTTGGTCCTCCTCTTTTATAATATAGATACCAAGATATTTAACTTTGTGTTTTACTGGGATTCCTGAGATCTCTGTGTCATGACATGTTTTAATAGGGAGTAACTCACATTTAGATAAATTAAGGTTGAGACCTGAGGCTGCAGAAAATTCACCAAGCAGCTCAACAGCACACTTTACTTGAGAGCAATCTTTTAGAAATAGAGTTGTGTCATCTGCCAGTTGGCTCAGACATATTTCTCTACCAGCAATCTGAATACCTTTTATGCAGCTGTTTTTAATGAAATGTGCTAAAATCTCCATAGGAAGAAGAAACAAAAATGGAGAAATTGGACAACCTTGTCTAATTCCACGCTCAACATTAAATCTGCCAGAGGTTCCATGAGCTAGTTTAATTGAGCTATTGCCTCCAGCATAAAGGGTGCGTACTGATTTCTTAAAGTGCTCACCAAAACCGAACAGATCCAAAGTTTTAAATAAAAAATCATGTTCCAGTGAGTCAAACGCTTTATGGAAGTCAAGAAAGAGAATAAAACTGTTTTCAGATATTAAGTCTGCGTAGTCTAATAAATCTAAGATAAGCCTTATATTATCAATTATGTGTCTTCCCGCCATAAAACCATTTTGAGTTTCCCCAATAACATCATGAAGTACTTTTTTCAGTTTATTTGCTAAGCATAATGCTAAAATTTTATAATCATTATTTAATAATGTGATGGGGCGCCAGTTGTCTAAAACTAATACATCTTTTTGTGGTTTTGGGATGAGTGTAATTAAGCCTTGGCATAGAGTGGACGGTAATTGTTCTTTATCTATACTTTCTCTAAAAACATTCAGCAAAAAGGGAGCAAGTTCTTCCGTGAATAGTTTGTAAAATTCAGAAGTTAGCCCATCAGTACCTGGAGATTTATTTAATTTAAGTTTTTTAATAGCCTCTGAGATTTCTGTAAGCGTAATGGGAGAGTCGCAAATTG
This sequence comes from Garcialebias charrua, assembly GCA_038048925.1. NCBI lineage: Eukaryota > Metazoa > Chordata > Actinopteri > Cyprinodontiformes > Rivulidae > Garcialebias > Garcialebias charrua. The sequence continues at coordinate 3,121 of JBBPBX010027638.1, forward strand.
ATTTTTTGAAGTCTCCAATTGTCTTAATATTACCTAGATTGTTAAAGAAATCATTCATATGAGCAGGTGAAATGGTTGAGGTATATAGTTTTTTATAGAAGTTCTCACACATTTTAGATAGTTCTTTTGGATCTTCTATGATATCACCATTTGAAGAGAGTCTATTTATACTATTTTTATTTTGCCTTTGTTTTTCTAGCTTAAAAAAATAGCTAGAATTTTGCTCACCCTCCTCTAACCATTTCGCTCTTGAACGTACAAATGCACCTTTAGCTTTATTGATATATAATTGATCAAGTTTTAGTTGTGCAGTTAGGAGATCTGCTTGCTGTTGTTCAGATAGATTTTCAGGCAATATGGATGATAGCGAGATTAATTTGGCTATCAGATTACTTTCATCTGATTTCTTTTCCTTTTTTAGTTTAGAACTTGTTTCTATAAACAATCTTCTCAGCTCATATTTTAAAAGCTCCCATTGTTTTTGATATTCCCCTGTATCTTCTGCAGTCTCAAAACGTTCTGAGATTTTTTTCCTTATTATTTCAATTAAAGATTCGTTTTGTAATAAAGAACTATTTAGTTTCCAGTATGCTGGGTATCTTTGAGTTGGCTTATCAGGAGATAAGTTTAAAGTTAATACAATTGCTTTATGGTCTGTTAATGGAGTAGGCATAATTTCTGTTTTGCAATTTAATTGAGTAAGGGATTCCGATATTAACCAAAAGTCTATTCTGGATCGTAAAGAACCAGCCTTGTTTGTCCAAGTAAATTCTTTACTATTTGGGTTAGTAACTCTCCAGATATCATGAAGACCTTGTTCATTCATAAAATCATTCAAAAAACAGTTGGTTTTATTTCTGCTAGGCCATCTGTCCAAATCATCATTTAATGTGACGTTGAAATCTCCTCCCAGTAATATTTTAATATCAGTAAACCTTTCCTTGATACTTTCAAAGGTAGTACTTAGTGTTTGAAATAATTCTTTGTTTTCTCTTGTGTTAGTGTACCCATAAACATTACCTAATAAAAAGAACTGGTTGCAGTAACAAAAAACTGTTAACACATAATGTCCATTTGGGTCAGACATAGTGTAAATAACCTTCTCCTTAAACTTGTGCTTCAGGGTTAACGTTCCAGCTGAGTGATGGTTTCCATGCGACATCCACAGGTCCTCGCCCCATTGTGATTTCCAGAAGTTGTGGTCATCTTCAGTAGAATGTGATTCTTGAACCAAGCAAAAGTCAGAATCAAACTGTTTCACATAAACGTCTCACGTTTCACATAAACGTCTGTTTCACATAAACGTTTCACGTCTGTAGCTGTTAACATCTGTAGCTGTTAACATCTGTAGCTGTTAACATCTGTAGCTGTTAACATCTGTAGCTGTTAACGTCTGTAGCTGTTAACGTCTGTAGCTGTTAACGTCTGTAGCTGTTAACATCTGTAGCTGTTAACATCTGTAGCTGTTAACATCTGTAGCTGTTAACATCTGTAGCTGTTAACATCTGTAGCTGTTAGCGTCTGTAGCTGTTAACATCTGTAGCTGTTAACGTCTGTAGCTGTTAACGTCTGTAGCTGTTAACATCTGTAGCTGTTAACATCTGTAGCTGTTAACATCTGTAGCTGTTAACATCTGTAGCTGTATGTTAACGTCTGTAGCTGTTAACGTCTGTAGCTGTAACGTCTGTAGCTGTCAACGTCTGTAGCTGTCAACGTCTGTAGCTGTCAACGTCTGTAGCTGTTAGCATATGTAGCTGTTAGCATATGTAGCTGTTAGCGTCTGTAGCTGTTAACATCTGTAGCTGTTAATGTTAACGTCTGTAGCTGTCAACGTCTGTAGCTGTCAACGTCTGTAGCTGTCAACGTCTGTAGCTGTTAACGTCTGTAGCTGTTAACATATGTAGCTGTTAGCGTCTGTAGCTGTTAACATCTGTAGCTGTTAACGTCTGTAGCTGTTAACGTCTGTAGCTGTTAACATCTGTAGCTGTTAACATCTGTAGCTGTTAACATCTGTAGCTGTTAACATCTGTAGCTGTTAACATCTGTAGCTGTTAACGTCTGTAGCTGTTAACGTCTGTAGCTGTTAACGTCTGTAGCTGTTAACATCTGTAGCTGTTAACGTCTGTAGCTGTTAACGTCTGTAGCTGTTAACGTCTGTAGCTGTTAACGTCTGTAGCTGTTAACGTCTGTAGCTGTTAACGTCTGTAGCTGTTAACGTCTGTAGCTGTTAACATCTGTAGCTGTTAACATCTGTAGCTGTTAACGTCTGTAGCTGTTAACATCTGTAGTTGTTAGCATTTGTAGCTGTTAACATCTGTAGCTGTTAATGTCTGTAGCTGTTAACATCTGTAGCTGTTAACATCTGTAGCTCAGCTGTTAACATCTGTAGCTGTTAACATCTGTAGCTGTTAATGTTAATGTCTGTAGCTGTTAACGTCTGTAGCTGTTAACGTCTGTAGCTGTTAACATCTGTAGCTGTTAGCATCTGTAGCTGTTAGCGTCTGTAGCTGTTAACATCTGTAGCTGTTAACGTCTGTAGCTGTTAACGTCTGTAGCTGTTAACGTCTGTAGCTGTTAACGTCTGTAGCTGTTAACGTCTGTAGCTGTTAACGTCTGTAGCTGTTAGCGTCTGTAGCTGTTAACATCTGTAGCTGTTAACGTCTGTAGCTGTTAACGTCTGTAGCTGTTAACGTCTGTAGCTGTTAACATCTGTAGCTGTTAACATCTGTAGCTGTTAACATCTGTAGCTGTTAACATCTGTAGCTGTTAACGTCTGTAGCTGTTAACGTCTGTAGCTGTTAACGTCTGTAGCTGTTAACGTCTGTAGCTGTTAACGTCTGTAGCTGTTAACATCTGTAGCTGTTAACGTCTGTAGCTGTTAACGTCTGTAGCTGTTAACGTCTGTAGCTGTTAACGTCTGTAGCTGTTAACATCTGTAGCTGTTAACGTCTGTAGCTGTTAACATCTCTAGCTGTTAACGTCTGTAGCTTTTAATATCTGTAGCTGTTAACATCTGTAGTTGTTAGCATGTGTAGCTGTTAGCATCTGTAGCTGTTAGCATGTGTAACTGTTAGCATGTGTAACTGTTAGCATGTGTAGCTGTTGGCATGTGTAACTGTTAGCATGTGTAGCTGTTAGCATGTGTAACTGTTAGCATGTGTAGCTGTTAGCATGTGTAACTGTTAGCATGTGTAGTTGTTAGCATGTGTAGTTGTTAGCATGTGTAGCTGTTAGCATGTGTAGCTGTTAGCATGTGTAGCTGTTAGCAGCTACGTCTCGTTGTCGCGTGCTTGGATAATCTAGTCTCGTGACTGTGTGTGTGTTTTTCTGTGTAGGAGCAGGAGCTTCACGTCAGACCTCCACCAACCACATGTTTGTTCTCTAACAGGTATGGTTGTAATTTCTAGTAAAATTGTTCAATATTATACTTCGGTCCAGCAGCCTCCACTTCTAAAAGTCAGCGCTCACGCGGTTTGGTTGTGCACGCGCTAACACCATGAATTAGATAGTCACGCTTGCGAGGTTCTTTCAAAATAAAAGCTGATGTGTGTCTCCTGTTGGTACAAACTCTGTACATAAAACACATGTTAGCACTGGAAGCTGTAATGGGACCAACATTCCTGCTCAGCTGTTTCCACTAAAAGTTTGAATGTCGCCCCCATATCCAAAGAGTAGAGAACTTTTTGTGTTGCTAAGTTAAATAAATAAAAAACTTCAATGTGTTTTTCATGTTTTGACTCTAGATGATTGAAGTCATTCTTGCTGGTCTATGTTCAGAAATGATTTTTAATGTCCTCCTGTGAATATGGATCCATAATATTTAACTTTTGTCTCTGTTTTGTGGTTATTTGTATGTTCATTATGTGAGAATGTTAAATTGTTTTCCCTGAAGTTTCCATTAATATTAAAACAAAACTCTTAGTTTCCAGTGACCAGTCTCACTTCAGGCTGACTGTAGAACATCTCCAGATGTTGCTCACCAAATGTCACCAAGATCTCATGTGGAATTTCAAAATAAAGGCCCTCCAAAGTTGGACATTTTCCATGTAATTTTCCCTAAGTTGCTGTGTTTATTGCTCGTTCTTCAGGATGTTGTAGAAACAGTGAGGGTAAGTACGACTTTACCACAAATCACATCATTACTGTGCAGAAAGTTTGTCTCATTGAAATGCAACGTAGTTCAAGTAAAAACAGGAATGTTTAATTTAAAATTGTTTATATGTTTATTATTTTTAAGCAACAATAACCATTTGGAAAACTAACAGTTAAAATTGTACATTAATTTCAGAAATGACATTTATAACATTTTAACATCAAGTGTTTATTTTTACTGGTAAATTTTGAGAATTACAAGAGCTTTGTGTTATTTGTCCATGTCGACCAAAATCACTGGAGGTTTCTGGTTAGTGTGCATAAAAATTATACTTATTGTTCTCTGAGAACATTTTAATTTAAAGTTTCATATTTTGATTTGTGCAGAAACTCTGTGAACCACACAGTCTTTGTGGTGGATCAAGTTCAGCAGAAGACAATTCAAAACCTGCAAAAACATTTAGGTAAGTATTTATTAACAGACAGAGGAGAAAAGTATAACTCTGAATTATAAATGGTGAACTGGTTTTAAAATGATTTTAGTTGCTGTTATGTCCATGAAGGACAGATGCACATTTTATTCCAGTTTTATTCAGGAACATGCATACATTACACATAAATGTTTTTTCACTGAAACTAAATGAATATTCAAACTTCTTCCTGATCATTTTGAAAGAGATTTAGTAACAACTTGAGTTAGACATATCATGCCAGAGTAAGGACGACACGTGTTCCTTGTGTTATGGACCTACAAAGTTTTTGAACAGTTGAAGTCCTGCTACATTTATTAAACATCAAATGTTTCTACAGCTTTCTCTTCTTTTATAAAATAGATTTTCTGAATCATTAAACTTCATTTCCTTCAAATTGGTTTTGATTTGTTTAAAAACCCAAATTAATCTAAGTCAAGTGATCATAATGTTCATGTTATTAAAATGCAGTCAGTTATCACACTCACTGTTAAAGTCTAATAGAAAATAAATAAGTAAAATTCATTTAAATGTTGTTCATTAATTGTTCTTTTAATTGTAATTAGAATATTTACCTGATGATGTTCAAATCAGTTCCTACAACTTGTGTTTCTTGAACAAATTGTTTAAAATATTTACTAATTCTATTAAAAGCTGCAACAGAGTTGAGCTGACATTAAGGAGAGCGTGTCAGAAAAATGTGATTGTGTGGACGTTAAATAGAAAGGAGGCGTCGTGCTGCAGCCGCTCCAAAAGGATGGAAATAGCTGCTGGGACGTTGTTGTGATAGTTTTTAACTTTAAAGTTTGTGAAACTTCATCTGTAGGACTTTTGTTACTTTTAACTGTTTGTACCTTTTCTTATGGTTTACCGTATTTTCCGGATTATAGGTCGCACCGGAATATAGGTCGCACCTACGTCACCGCCGACGTAACGCGTCATCAACCGCTGACGCGCCGCGTCACTGCTGAGTCAGCCAGGAAATGTGGACCGAGCTTTTAGCTCTGCTGCTAATGTCTGCCACAGGAGCGCACAGCAAGGCTTTTAAGAAGATTACCACTTTAAAACTATTATTTGTTGGATAAAAATTATAGCAAATAGGTGTCTGAGCTGAACTTTTCTTCCGGAAATGCAGAGAACAGACCTGCATGAATTGTTACGGTGTTTGTATTTTAGCAGGCTAAACACCTCAAAAATATATTTGTTAGCTGACTATTTTAAGACTGTGTCTCAGTTTAATTTTTGTTATATAAATGATTACAAATCAGCTTATTTCAGAATGTAAATACCACAAACATCATTAAAATTAAACTACAGACTCCTAAAAAAATATTTGTTGGCTGCCTTTTTTGTAAGACTGTGTCTCAGTTTAATTTTTGTTAATAAATGATTACGGTACAAATCAGTTGCAGCTGAAGATGATCTGCTCAGAGTTGCAGTTGCTGTGGAAACCAGTGCAGGAGAGCTGGGAGATGCAGTTGCTATGGAAACCAGTGCAGGCAAGCTGGAAGAAGGAGCATCTGGAGGTGCAGCTGAAAGATGCTGCATCTGGAGATGCAGCTGAGTGAAATGCACTTTGACATTTACCGGTACACCCACAAACCTTAAATAAAGCAGCTTTGAAATTACCGGTACTACGGTACCTGTACACCTGCACATAAAGATGACTGAAACAGATACCCGGTATGTTTTTGTGGTGTTTATTTACAAATTATTTACAGTACGATACCAACTCACTCAAAGCCCAAAAACTCCTCATCCTCTGTGTCGCTTTGGAAAAGCTCTGCCAGTGTTGGATCCAGCCTGCCAGTGGTGAGAGGTTCCTCCTCCTCCTCCTCCTCCTCCTCCTCTTCACTGCTGTCCTCTGCCTCAGCACCAGCAGGCTGGATTCCCGCCTTTCTGAACCCAGACTTGATGGTGCGGGTGGTCACAGAAGCCCAGGCCTTGTCCACCCACTCCACTGCCTGAGCGAAGGTGGCGTGCCGCATCCTCCCTGTTGCTGTAAAGGAGTGCTCACCACTAATCATCCACTCCTCCCACAACTTCCTCAGGGAGGCCTTGAAACTCCTGTTGACCGAGATGTCGAGTGGTTGCAAGAGTTTATTCAGCCCCCCTGGGATGATTGTGGGCACAGTGTTTAGGGTCTTCACCTTAGACTTCATGGCGTCCGTGATGTGGGCATGCATGCTGTCCATCACCAGGAGAGCCTTCTTGGTCCTGAAGAACCCGTCAGGACGATGGACGAAGCACTTGGTCAGCCAGTGGAGCATCATCGCTTCGTCCATCCATCCCTTCGGGTTCACAGCCACCACCACCCTGGAGCTGAAGTCCTCCTTAGGAATGGTCTTCCTCTTAAAGATGACCATGGGGGGAAGTTTGGTGCCGTCAGCACCACAGGCCAGAACCACTGTGAAGTGGGACTTCTCATGGCCTGTGGTGAGGATGTTGATGCTTTTCTCCCCTTTCTGGGAGACACTGCGTCCAAGCGGAATGTCAAACGTCAGCGGTACTTCGTCCATATTAACAATATGGCCGCCAGTGATCTGATGAGTCTGGACCTGGCGTGAGAAAGACAAAAGGCAGATATTAGTGTTGGGCTAAAAGAATCGAGCACGCACTCACAGACCTGCTGTGAGCGCACCAAGTGACCTGCAACATAAAATGTTTCTTTGTTTGTCAACATCACATCACATGTCCACATCACATGTCCACATTTTTATTAAACCAGTGCTCCACAGTCACTGGTTGACTTTAAACAAGGCTTAAAGACCTTTATTTTTAAGCGAGCGTACCATACTCTGCCTACCGATACACATGATTTTAACTCAGATCTTAGTTGATGTTATCATTGTTTTTATTGATTTTATTATGGTTTTTGGTTGTTTTATCACTGATCTTACCGGTACTTGATTTTATCACTTGTTTTTGACCTTTACCGGTAATTTTAGCTGCACTTTGTAGCACTTTGAGATTTTTGTTAATAAAACGTGCGTTATAAAAACAATTCATTATTATTACCTATTATTATTAAATTAATATATTAAAATTTAGCAAGAAGTGCGTTAAAGGTTCAGTCTGCTTAGAAAAAATTTCAACAGGCAAAGCATCAGTCTGTCAGGAGATGGTGACAGAGTGAAGGAATACAGTATGTTTATAAAAAATGTTACATACTGCATCTTTAAACACACAAAAAAGTAAACAAAGAATTAAGCACGCACCCACTCAACACAAACTTGCTATGAGCGCATGATTTTACAGGGTTTCCGCGGGGGTCTTAAAAAGTCTAAAAAAGTCTAAAATTGTGAAATCTCGAATTTAGGCCTTAAAAAGCTATTAAATTTGCTGAATTATCGTGTTGAAGTCTTAAATTGGTTTTGAAGAGGTCTTAATTTCGTGCGCCGTCGTAATCCTGCCTCAAGCGCAAAAAAAAAACAAGCTTCCTACATGAGCCACGTGACAAACAGCGGGTTGCAGCTAGGGCAGTGTGTGTGTTCGGTGTGTGCGTCGCGTGGTCTCACTGCAAGTACAGAGAGCTCGTCCCCCGCTAGCCCCCACCCCGCTCTGACCTGCTGTCCCCTCTGTCTTCACTGAGCTGTTTTGTAAACTGTGGTGTGTGGCTGTGGCTTGAACAGAGAGGAGGAGGGAGACGGAAGTGAACAGAGCCACAAAGTCTATTTTACGACGCGACGCTGAGAAAACTGTTTGAGTCCTTCAAAGTGTGGGAGCACCTGACGCTTCATAAAGAAAAAAAAACGGCAACATGCTGCTTTCAAAAGTGACGACGCGACACGAGATAACCACGCGGATGAAATGTAAACATGATGGAGTTGTAAACTAACTACACCACGATGAAGGAAGAGCAAGGTGAGTCTACATTAAACCACATTTGTTCTGTTTCAAAGTGAGAAAATGTAATGTTAGTGTCTCTGGTAGTTGAAGTTGCTGTTTCTTAGCTGTGACAGTGATGGAGAACGTGTGTGTTTTTATTTTTAATGTAATGGTACAAGCTGTGTTTAAATGTGATTTATAAATAAATCTAACACAAAGATGGTGATAATTTAATGATTAGCTTCAACTATTAATTTGCTGGCAAATTCTGAAGACACTGCATTGTATGGAAGGATGAATTGCATTTAAACAGGAATTACAGTAATTTATTTCATCTACTCAAGTGTGTGTAATTAGTATTTTATATTTGTGTGTGTATGTGTTTAACCTAGCACTGTAAGTGAAACGAGGCATTTCTTGAGTTACTGTAAATTATGCTATATAAACTCTCTCTCATTCCAGAAAACAACAACAAACAATGACAGCCTTCATGATGGAAAGACTTCACGCACACCACAGCAAGCAGCAGAGACTGAAAGATCCTTACATGAACGTCACTGACATGGGGCCTGTCGGTGGTTGAAGACGAAGACTTCACTGCCATGATACCCACTTTTAAGCCAGGTTACAATGATCCACACTTGTAATGGTAAATGGACTGTACTTATATAGCACCTTTCTATCTAATTGATACTCAAAGTGCGTTACACTGTAGTGTACTACATGTCCTCATTTACCCATTCATACAGCACTCTACTAGATTACAAAGCTAATTGAACAAATCATTCTAAAGAGACTAATCAGAGCTTTAGCTCACATTCATACACCAATGGGGCACAAACATGGGGTTCAGTGTCTTGCCCATGGACACTTAGGCATGTGACTGCTGGTGGATTCCAACCCCCAACTCTTGCATTGGAGGACGACTGCTCTAACAACTCAGCCACAGCTGCCCCATCCAGGTTAAAACAATCCACACCTTTAATCCAGGTTACACTTGTCCCTCAAAAACACATTTTACAAAGCAGCTACATATTGTGCAGGTATAAAGCATACATTTGTATATATGTATATGTTTTAGCAGGTCGCTTTCGTAAATGAGCCCATGAGGTTCAAAAGATTTACCTGACTAAATAAAGGTTGAATGAATGTTTGTGTACATTTATTTTTTATTGAAGCTATTTGACTTTTTATTTTTTAATTATTCAATATTTTATTAACAGAATAGTCAAGTAGCAACCTGTTTTTTGTGCGATTTGATATGTCAGTCAAATTTTGGAATAAAGAGGTGATAATTAAAACTTTTTTTATTTGCCGATAGGTCTTAAATTTGATTCATACTGGTCTAAAAAAGCCTTAAAAAGTCTTAAATTTGAGTTGTGGAAACCTGCAGAAACCCTGTAATTAGGTGAAAAGTTTTGCGTTGACACGGTCGAATTCTGTGGATACGACTCTCTCCCCCCCACCCCCCGTCCTCATGATTTCACTGTAGTTACCATGCTGGGCCATTAGATGGCGCTGTGATTTTTGGAACCTTCACTACTGCGCATGCGTGCTGCCTGAGGTAAACAGAGCAGCTGAGGCAGCCTGCCTCGTCTGTTTTCCTCTCTGGCTAAAATCAGCTAACTACAAGTTGTTGTCAACAAGTTAACAACAAGTTAAAGCTGGAATTTGGATAAGAGTCAACAGATTTGACACCAAGTGGGACCGCTTCATCTAACAAGCTGCACACCAGACGCTTAGTGGACTGTGGACCAGAACCGAGTCGATGAGGATGAAGTCTGACTTTCCTCCGTGATAAACAGCTGACTTACAGCAGGTAAATCAACGTTCTTAATATAATGTTTGCTTGTGTTTACTTTGATCACACAACAACAGAGTTTTTATTTATTTATTTATTTATTTCTGCCAGGTGGAGAAGCTATCGTTCCAACAAACAGGCAGACGGTTCGGCGGTTATGATGGGTCCAGATGAACACACAACAAGAGTCCAGTTCATTAACGTAGTTACAGTTCGGTCCACGTGTTTTAATAGTGTGTTCAGTTTAATTCTCAGTGTTTGTGTTGTAAACTTTGTGGTGCCGAATAAATAAATAAACCTGGTGTCTTCATTTTCACAGCACGTTACGCACTGTTTAAAAAATGTAACGAGTCCAGATAGATACTGTAGTTCAGATAAATTTATACATCTCCCACGCCAACATAAATACTGTTTATTATTGTTAAACTGTTATATTGAGCAGCGTGACACGTGAAATGTCAGCCTGCCCCGCGCATGCGGGCTGCGCGCATGTGGTTGACACAAAAGCTCCACGGGAGATGTTTACATTATCAGCGGGCGTGCAGCGAAAAAGTTCCACCTTGAGAGCAGGCTCAGGAAAGTATCGGAGTCAAAGATGGGGGCCAGCAGCGTCGTGTAGGCGATAAGCAAAGTTGCAAAGAGAAAGTAGCGGTTACACTCAAAATAGCTTTTGTGTCAACCACATGCGCGCAGCTCGCATGCGCTGGACTCTTGCTGTGTTTTCATCTGGACCCCATCAGAACCCCCGAACCGTCTGCCTGTTTGTTGGAACGACAGCTCCACCTGGCAGAAATAAATAAATAAATGAATAAAAACTCCGTTGTTGTGTGATCAAAGTAAACACAAGCAAACATTATATTAAGAACGTTGATTTACCTGTAAGTCAGCTGTTTATCACGGAGGAAAGTCAGACATCCTCATCGACTCAGTTCTGGTCCACAGTCCACTCAGCGTCTGGTGTGGAGCTTGTTAGATGAAGCGGTCCCACTTGGTGTCAAATCTGTCGACTCTTATCCAAAATCCAGCTTTAACTTATTGTTAACTTGTTGTTAGCTCAACTTTTAGCACAAAAGAAAGTAGCAGACTGCCAGCAGAGTGAGGTTCAGCAGCACGCATGCGCAGTGGGTGTAAGGGGGGGCATGAGGGAGGGGGGAGATTCGAGCAGATCCGTGTCAACGCAAAACTTTTAAACTAATTAACATGCCCATAAGTTCCGTTTCCCCCACACAGTGTCCGTGTAAACAGGGCCGTGTACAAGTAGTATGCTTATACTTATAAGTATACTTATTAAGTATAAGTATTACCACGGGAAAAGTTAAAAAGCTACTCAAGTTTAGCTTCGGTCGATACAGTGGAACAAGGTTTGTAAGTGTATTTAAAGTAAACTGAGTAACTTGGAATGTGTTAAAGTCAATAAATGTACTAATGTATCAGTTCTGGCTTTCTGATATTCACTTTATGCTACACAGACCTTCAGGCCAACCTCTCAGCTTCTTCTGAATCCAGCTGCAGGAGAGAGAACCTTCTGCTTCCAGCTGCTCCACCTGAAGGTGAGTCAGAGCAAAAACTCATTCAGAGACAAGAAAGTTAATTCTCAATAGTCCAGGTATCAAATCCGCTCATTCTCAATCAGTTCATCTGGACAGTTTCTTTTAAGCAGAAACGTTTCACCCTCACTCCAGAGGGCTTCCTCAGTCAGAGTAGTCCAAAGCACACTGAAGTTAACCCACCAAGTAAGCAACTTATGTGGACCACAACTGGTTGGTCCACATAAGTTGCTTACTTGGTGGGTTAACTTCAGTGTGCTTTGGACTACTCTGACTGAGGAAGCCCTCTGGAGTGAGGGTGAAACGTTTCTGCTTAAAAGAAACTGTCCAGATGAACTGATTGAGAATGAGCGGATCATTCAGAGACAGTTTGAGAGACTTTAGAGGAGGGGGGGAGCCACGACTGACCACTTGCTGTCTGCTGCTTTCAGCTTCACTCAGAGTCTAAATGGCTTCCTCCAGGTCCGAGGAGCATTTCTGCTGTCCGGTCTGTCGGGAGGTCTTCAGAGATCCTGTTCTTCTGTCATGTAGTCACAGCTTCTGTAAAGTCTGTCTGGAGAACTGGTGGAGAGAGAAACCAACACAGGAGTGTCCTGTTTGTAGGAAGAGATCTTCAAATGTGGCTCCAGCCTGTAATCTGGCTCTGAAGAACCTCTGTGAGTGCTTCTTACAGGAGAAACGTCCGAGACTTTCAGAGGCTCTCTGCAGTCTGCACTCTCATAAACTCGAGCTCTTCTGTCTGGACCACCAGGAACCAGTTTGTCTCATCTGCAGAGACTCAAAGAAACACACCGACCACAGGTTCAGACCCATCGATGAAGCTGCAGAGGAACTCAGAGAGGATCTGCTGAGATCCCTGGACCCACTGAAGGAGAAGCTGGAGGTCAAGAAGAAAGTTCAGTCAGAGTTTGATCAGACAGCAGAACATATGAAGGTCCAGGCCCGACTCACAGAGAGGCAGATTAAAGAGCAGTGTAAGAAGCTTCACCAGTTTCTAACAGAGGAAGAGGAGGCCAGGCTGGCTGTTCTGAGGGAGGAAGAGGAGCAGAAGAGTGGGCTGATGGAGAAGATGGATGCTCTGGCAGCTCTTTCAGACACAGTCAGAGCCACAGAGGAGCTGAGAGCTGAAGATGTCTCCCTCTTGCCCAACTACAAGGCTGCAGATGAAAGAGTCCAGCACTGCCCCCTGCTGGAGGATCCACAGCTGCCCTATGGAGCTCTGATAGACCAGGCCAAACACCTGGGCAACCTGGCCTTCAACATCTGGAACAAGATGAAGGACATGGTCTCCTACACCCCCATCATTCTGGACCCAAACACTGCTGGTCCAGGAATCATCCTGTCTGAAGACCTGTCCAGTGTGACACGAGGAGACAAACAGCAGCTTCCTGATAATCCTGAGAGATTAAGTTCATGGTGTTCTGTTTTGAGTTCTGAGGGTTTTAACTCAGGAGATCACAGCTGGGTTGTTGAAGTTGGACACAGTGGATATTGGGCACTTGGCGTGTTAGAAGAGTCAGCCCAGAGGAAGGGAACCATATGGTCTGGATTATGCAGATTGTGGTTCGCTGAAGGTGAATACAGAGCACAGGCACCAGCAGGTCCTGTCGAAGATCTCCCAGTTCATGAAAAGTTCCAGAGGATCAGAATGAATCTGGACTGGAACGGAGGAAAGCTGTCGTTCTCTGATCCTGATACAAACACACACATACACACCTTCACACACACCTTCACTGACAAGATGTTTCTGTACATTGACACTAATGGTAAAGTAAAAATACGAGCAGAGAAGATCTCAGTGGTCCAACAGCAGCTCTGATGTTCTTCCTAAAGTTCAACCTGTTTGATCAGTTTGAACCTCAGTGATGTGAAACAGGAAGTTGGAGATGTAGTTGGGTTCATAACAAACATGAAGCTGTAGATGTGATAGAATATTTTCATGTTGTTCTTTTGAGATTGTATTAAACTTCATTTGACACCTGATCACGTGATTTGTTTTCTGTCTGGAAGAAAACCGTTCAGATGAAGGGACACCTGTGGTCCGCAAGAAGATTGTTAAAGAGGACTTTAAAGTACGGTAATTCTGAAATGTAAAGAAGATGATGACAACGTACAAACAAAGCTCTGATGAAAATATATAGAAAAACAGAGAAAATGATTATAGGAGAGAAGAAACATCCGAGTGATTTGTTCATTTAAGGATCCACATCCGTTTCTATTGTTGTAGAGACTATTCTGGGGTCCACACAAAAACATTTCAATTAAGTCATGCTTTTAGGTGTCTATCTTGATGAGAAACTTTGTTTTAAGAATCATTGTGAATCAGTGTATAAGAAGATTTCTAAATATTTAGGTATTATAAATAAGGTTAAACCATAAGTACTATATTGACTTTGTACAATACGTAGTTTAATTTATCCCCATATTTCTTACTGTAATTTAATTTGGGCTAGTACCTATCCTAAAGGGCGAGATACACTCGCGCGTCCTCACGATACGCCAATACGCAGCGTACGTACGCCCTGTACGCAGCGTAGCCCCGCGTAGCCCCTCAGGGCAAGTACGCGCAAAGGTATTTTTTTACTACGCATACGCGATTCGCATACGCGATGCGCGGTGTCTGACCTAAACTTCCCCGGCTCCGGACTGTTTTGTATGTTACACAAATGAAATAAATTCCTCTTTTTTATCGCTGATCGGGCCTTTTCTTTTGTTTTTTTGCCTAAAGTCAAGTAACCGCTTCTTCCTCCGTTCACTCGATGAATGAAATGAATGAATTCAGGTCCTACCTGGGTGCGCGATGTTTTATATATTCCCTGGTGGGCTGTGGTGGGCTGTGGGCTGCAGGAAAAGCACTCCGTGCTCAGCTGCTCATATTACAACAAGGAGAACGCGAGCGTTTGGAGCGAAAAACTAGCGGAAGTGACGATCGGAAGTGACGGTACGGAGGAAATGACGTTAGAATTTGGAGCGAAAACACGAGAATCTACGCGAGAACGAAAGCAGAGTGTAGCAGCGGCTCCGTATACGCGCGTATACGGAGTCTGCTTCAGTGTATCTCGGGCTTTACTTGCAGTCAATCCATAAACTTCAAAAGTCTTTTGTAAGAATTGTCACTAACTCGCCATATTTAGCTCCATCCACACCTCTCTTTAAAAAATTAGAAATTCTTACAATTTATGATGTGAATAAGTATCAAACAGGAATCCTAATGTATAAAGTTATATGTAATCCACTTTCTTTACCTAAATATTTTCATAATTTGAGTTCAATTCTTATTATCATTCATACTCTACATGGAGGTGTGATTTACATATACCCTTCTGTAGAACCACTGTTGCTAAATTTTCATTCATATATCAGGGTGTTGTGCTGTGGAACAGTTTGAAACAATTAAGTGAATCATGTACAACATTATCTGTATTCAAAAGAAAGTTTAAAAAAACTTATAGATTTTCTAACACATTAGTTTTTTTAATTTTATTTATAATTTTAATATTTTTTGACAATTTAAATGTATTTAATTTCAATTATTATTTTTTGCTTTAGTATGTAACTGTGTGTGTTTAAAGTAAGATGTAAGTTTATGTATAAAGCTCTTATGATTTTTTTTCTTTATTTTTTTAGAAGGGGGGGGTGCGCTTGTAAGCCCAATTAGGGTTTTTATGACCTCTCCTGCACATTTTTTAAAAACTTTTCTTTTATGTGTGTTGTTTCTTTTTGTGCAAACAATAAACAAACAATACATAGATTTTATAATTCTCACAGCTATTCTTTCAGCAAAGTGGCTGCTGGGAAATATACATTTGTGACACACCTGAAACAGAAATTGTTCAAATACGGTGACTTATACAGTATAAATAATAATAAATAAATAAAACAGAACTATTTAATCACAGCATATGTTCAACTGTGCTTAAAATTGACGTATGCTTGTTAATTAAAAATGTTTTGTACTAATATTCTATTCCCATAAATTGAGTCTTAAAAATACATTTCTCTTTAGTGTAAAAATCAGAACACACAACTTGTAACTGACCAAGTGTAAACTTGGATTTCATTTTTTGCACATTTTAAACCTAACAACAATGTCAAGCCTTGTTCAGGGAGGCGAGGCGTTTGATGACCCTCCTCAAATGAACCTTTAATCTCCGTCTGATTTTCCCACCGACAGCCGCTCAGACACATGAGGGCGGCAGGTCATGTGACAGCAGGCCACCAACGTCCAAATCCTCTCTGGATCAAACAACTCACGGAGCAAAGACACAATCACAGTATGTTTGTGCCCTGAAGGGGAGCACACACAAAAGCTAATAAGGACAAACCATTTCAATCAGTTAATGCGGATCGATCAATTGGCCTGCTGAAAATGGAAGCAGCAGATTAATTTCCTGCCTTGACCAACAAAATATTCAAAGGCTCTAGACTTCATGGCTTGACAGCATTGTTGTTCATAAACATGGTATATAAAAGAAAAAAATGTGACCTCTGCTGTGAATGAGCATCTAAATTTAAATTGATGAGGCCGGTATACATTTTAACAACCCTTAAATACAACCTTCATGCAAAAGGTTGTCTATTTATGGGAGGTCAGGATGCAAGTGAAGCAGTTGAAGGCCTTGTATGGAGATAAAACGATGCCGAAATGGGCGTGGACAAATACAGAAGGGGCGTGAACAAATACAGATCTCATGAGAGCAAATACATACACTCGAGGGAGCAAATTACACCCGCGCGCGTAATAGGGATGAGCGCGAGCGTAGAAAAGAGCTCCGAGAGAGCGCACGTGCGCTCGGAGGACAACTACAGGCTCTTGCGTGCAAAATGTATCTACTGACAGACTCTCGCTCGAGGTTCAGACTTTTGGCAGCCGGTGGGCGGATCCAGCCCACGACACATGATTGGCTGCAGTCTTCCTGTCCTCTGTGATTGGGTGTAACACTTCCTGAACCTGAAAATGTAAAATAAATTGATACCTGGACTATTGAGAATGAACTTTCTTGTAAAATAAATAGATTTATCTAAATATACTTCAAGTACATTGTTATAAAATATATTTTGTTGCACTTTATGAAGTACTATTTTTTGCTAAATATAAAATACATTTCAATCAAATATATTTCTAAAAGGAATCTTCATATAAACTTTTTAACTGCACGTTTCATTCAACCTTTATTTATGCATCTCATTGAGCCTCGAGGACTCATTTACAAGAGAGACCTGGCTACAAACAAAGAATGATGACAACAGTGACAACAATAGACAGTTATAAAAGAGGCATACAGATTTTTTTAAACAAATTAAAATAAGATGGCAAACTTACAGCCATTGCTTTTGGAGGTGAAAGAAAAGATTGATGACTCAAGAGGTGAAATTTATTACATTAACAGACAGGCTTTCTCTCTGCAAAAACGTTTTCCTAACTATAACTGCTACCCCACAATGCACTGCCAACTCAAAATTCTCCTTCAAAATAAAATACAGATAGATCAAAACTGTGGAAGTTTTCTTTTTTCTTCTTTTTCAAACTAAATTATTAAGACATTTCCAACTTCCAGAACAGTAGTAATACCCAAAAGATGAACTTGTGTTATAGAATATTTTCTGTACAGACATTATCCCACTGCTTTATTCACATGAGAGTAACAGGGGACCTAAAATCAAAACAAACTGATAGTTCTAATCTGACAATGTTGCAGTGTTCAAATATTATGTACCGGTATATTAATACAATGTGTGTGTGTATCATGTATATACTGTACAGTATATACATACACAGTGTGTTATTATACTGTACAGTATAACATACACACAGTGTATGTTATACTGTACAGTATAACAACACACATGTATTTGTATTATTTAATGACAGATTTGTTACGTAAATGCTTTAACAGATATTTACTCACATTTTAGTACTATTTTAGCTTCTTGTGCATTTTTCTCTTCTTTTATTCACGTC
Organism: Garcialebias charrua; assembly: GCA_038048925.1. Classification (NCBI taxonomy): domain Eukaryota; kingdom Metazoa; phylum Chordata; class Actinopteri; order Cyprinodontiformes; family Rivulidae; genus Garcialebias; species Garcialebias charrua. The sequence continues at coordinate 20,821 of JBBPBX010027638.1, forward strand.
AAAATTGTGCAAAAATAAATTACCAAACAATTTATTATAAAATATGTTAAATGTAAAACAAGCTTTAATCTGCACAAACATTTTTAATCAGGGCTCAAAATGTTTATCTGTGAAAGAAATGTGCAAGGAAATAAACTAGTATCACTCTACAGGCACATTTTGTGAAAGACACAGTCAGGCCGTGTGAGACTGAAGGAGGTTCCAACCGTTTGTTTTCATCGCCCAGAACCAAATGAGAAGTCCAGCAGAACTTCCACTGACCAGTGATCACACATATTGTGCTAAAGTTCCTGTTTTTACTTTTCTACATTCACCTTATAATCTAGCTGTTTTTGCCATCTTATTTTAATTTGTTAAAAAATCTGTATGCCTCTTTTAACTGTCTATTGTTGTCACTGTTGTCATCATTCTTTGTTTGTAGCCAGGTCTCTCTTGTAAATGAGTCCTCGAGGCTCAATGAGATGCATAAATAAAGGTTGAATGAAACGTGCAGTTAAAAAGTTTATATGAAGATTCCTTTTAGAAATATATTTGATTGAAATGTATTTTATATTTAGCAAAAAATAGTACTTCATAAAGTGCAACAAAATATATTTTATAACAATGTACTTGAAGTATATTTAGATAAATCTATTTATTTTACAAGAAAGTTCATTCTCAATAGTCCAGGTATCAATTTATTTTACATTTTCAGGTTCAGGAAGTGTTACACCCAATCACAGAGGACAGGAAGACTGCAGCCAATCATGTGTCGTGGGCTGGATCCGCCCACCGGCTGCCAAAAGTCTGAACCGCGGGCGAGAGGGAGAGTCTGTCAGTAGATACATTTTGCACGCGAGAGCCTGTAGTTGTCCTCCGAGCGCACGTGCGCTCTCTCGGAGCTCTTTTCTACGCTCGCGCTCATCCCTATTATGCGCGCGGGTGTAATTTGCTCCCTCGAGTGTATGTATTTGCTCTCGTGAGATCTGTATTTGTTCACGCCCCTTCTGTATTTGTCCACGCCCATTTCGGCATCGTTTTATCTCCATAGCCTTGGTGGTCTCTCATCAGAGGCTCCTTTTGGGTCGGACTCAAAGGGGACAGTGGAGGGCAGCTGATGGGGGGGAACAGAGACAGGAGGAAAAATGAAGAAAAATCACCCGGGGGTAAATTACCGCACTGCGGAAAGAAGTCAGACTATTATAAATCTCCTCTCCCTCTCAATTCAACTGGGATTTAAATAAAAAAAATTATTTGACACTTTTCATGAAAACAAATAAAAATTAAGCTTTTTGTTTTGCTGAGTGGATCTAGCTAGCAGGAAGGAAGCTGGTAATGGATGTTAAACTAAAAAGAAAATCACAATCATTTTCAGAAGCTCTTTCTATGCAAGTTGCAGCTCGATCCATGGTTTATTATGATGTTCTGCAATTTAAATGTTTTGTGGTTACCATGAGTTATTCCTAAACCAACAACAGTTAGAGAGCCCTCTGTCCTTTTGCATCAGCTTTGAAACCAATGTTTGCATCAAGCCCCTGAACATTTAGGTCAACTCTGCCCTCTGCACGACTTCAGCTGAACACTATATGTTGGACCTGACAGAGTCAAGTCTGACCAGGCAAACTGGGTGAGGAGAATTATTTATGGTGGCACTGGTCCAAGTGTGAGGTGAGTCGACCTGTGTGTTTCAACCCCTGCTGGCCAGTAATAACACTTCATGCACTCATGAGGAGGAAGCAAGTGTTGTGGTTGTTCATCCACAGATCTGCAGTGAAGGGATGGTCCTGCACAGCATATGGTCTCTCTCTCCCAGGGCATCGGCACATGTTCTGCACATCCAGAAACATGGCCGACTGCACCAAGAACGCACGTTTTAAAACACAAAGTGTGCTTCTGGCTTTATGGTGCACTTAGGTGGAGAGAAGCAGGACGGTCCCTCGGAGAACGGAGCACATTATTTTTATAGTACCTGGTTTAAGGACCATGGTATCCCTGTTCTTAATTGGCCAGCAAACTCACCTGACCTTAACCCCATAGAAAATCTATGGAGTATTGTGAAGAGGAAGATGTGATACACCAGACCCAACAGTTCAGAAGAGCTGAGGGCCACTATCAGGGCAACCTGGGCTCTCATAACACCTGAGCAGTGCCACACATGGACCAACTCCATGCCATGCTGCATTGCTGCACCAGACAAAAGGAGACCCAACTAAATATTGAGCGCTATACATGCTCATACTTTTCATGTTCATGCTTTTCAGTTGGTCGACATTTCTAAAAATCCTATTTTTATTGGTTTTATATTCTAATTTTCTGAGTTACAGAATTTGTTGTTTTCATTAGTTGTCAGTTATACGGCTCGTTTGAGGTACAAAGAACATTGCAACATTAAAAAAAAATACAAAGTGGGGGTAAAATTATTGCTGACAAATATGTAACAGTAAGGCAAATGAGTAAAAACAGAGCTAATTTTAAAACAACAACAGATTAGAGACACTGTCCGTTACTTTTTTTTTTTTTGCATAACCAGATTTCAAATGTTTCAGTGAGCAGTAATACGGTTTAAATTGGTTAAGAAAAAAAAAATCAAAACACGATGTAGAACCTCTCCATCTACAGCAGTGTATATGAAAGAAAACAATGTTTACCACATCAGATTTTGAATATCAAGGTCATCAACATAGTATAATATGTGGGAGATTGTTATCGCTGGTATGTTTTCAATTTTAAGGTGCAGCTAAAATTATTAAAACTATAAAACTTTTTTTCTTCACATTTTAAGGATAAATTATACTAATGAATTTAAAGTTTGTTTTTTAACTTTTATTATTTTGCCAGGAGGGATAAGGGAGCCTATATTGCTTTTTGCCTGTAGATTTTAAAGCAAAATCATGGTTTTATTTTAGCCTTACAAAATTATTTTAATCATTTTCTGTCCTACTTGAACATTTTGATATAAATTTGTCCTCGTTAGATGAGCCATTTAAATCTACGAATCCTTCCGTCTCGAACAAATTTTGTTCTTTCAGCAAAAGCAATTTTGTAGTCATTCATTCAGCGTTTATTTTTACGGGTTAATCCCACTGAGTCTCAGGGACTCATTTACACTACAGACCTGATTTTAACAGAGTGATGACAACAGTGGACAACAAAATTTGAAATTGAATATTTAACTATTAACCAGCCAAAGTAGTAGCACTGTCGCAAAGATCTAATTTCTCTAGTTGAATTTATGAAGCATCATAGATTTCGGTTTGACTCATCAAAGTGTTTTAGCCCCATAGAGGGAATTTCTAAGGGCTGAATATTGACATAGAGCAACTAAAAGGTAATGAAATGCTCTGGTCCTATAGATGGACCTTTCATTTTAGCTTTTTACAACTTTCAAATATTGTTCTGCTGCGCTACATACACTCCTTTAATTTCTTCTAAATTATTGCTTCTATGTTCTGGACTGGAAATGAGTAGAAAACAAAGAAAAATGTTTCAAGACTGTCAGAAAGCCTGGCGAAATATTGATCCAGCCCACTTCGAAACAGGATCAAAACCTCTGCGCTGACATGCAAAACATATACTGTACTGTACTGGGAATTGAAAGTTTTACTGATACAAACCCGTCTGTCATTCTGCCTAATCAAAGGTAAAAGGGGCCACTGGAGCAGTTTCTGAGCACTGTTGCAACATGAGCAGGTATTCTATCTTCGTCTCCCCACATTGTGTTGTGCTGTTGATACTACGAGGTGGAAACTCCGGGTGGGACAAAGACGCCCATCTCTCCCAGCGCTGTGACCTTGGGTCCCCGTCAGATATAAAAGCGTCCGTGCAGGGCAACATTCCTCAAGAGCAGGTAAACAGAGCCTCCTCTAATCCCCGTGGGGGCCCTCAGTCTGCTGGAGCTCAACTGCAGCTTTTACAAATGTTGACATTTGCAAACACGAACAGTCTGCTTCTGGAAAACAAAACCTCACGGCTTCTAAGAGAGCGAGACGCTATGTTTCTAACGGTGTGGCTCGTCGTCCCGAAACATTGGAGTTTTAGGAAAGCTATAGCTTTCCTAGGCTTCGACATAAAAGCATAACATATTGGAGTTAATTTTGCAAGCTGAGAGGATGAACCCGGTTTTTCTAACACAAACTGTACACCTTCTTTGGTATTCCATTCAAAAATACTTGCAGATTGATGGGAATTTGTCCACGGCGCCTCCTTTTCAACTCATTTAGGGCTGTAGTTGAGATATTGAGATGTTAATTAGCTGATCCTGGCTGTTAAATCTTGTTGCCATGGTTACGAAACATAACAAATTACCAAAAGTAAAAAGGTAAAGCTCCTCCATGCTGCGCAGCAACTGATACCAGAGTAACTAATCTGAAAAAAGCGATTTACGTCCAGAAAAAGAGGAATTAAAGTCTTCATAAGCAGTAACTCAGAATGAATGTAACAGAGCAACATGCAAGCGGTGCTATTCTAGAATTTAATGGAGTATAATAAACCAGCTTCTCACTCAGATAGATTAGAAACCCTTTACATTTTAAAATATATTCCCTTTACATTAGCTGTTCACACGAGTATATAAACTAGGGATGCACGATATTATCGGCATGTATCGGTTGACATTAGCGATAAAGTTAAATATCGGACATTCCATCAAAATAACAGATATAAAAGACACTGTTTTTGTATGACTCAGTGACAAGGATGCCTGCAGCGCCAGCAAAACATGATGTCACGCACGCCTGATCTGATCACGGCAAGAGAGGAAGAAGTGAAAATGCTGGCGGTGTGCAAGTTTTTTTAAAGTGTCGTAAACTGATAACAGATCTGCCATTTGCAATGACTGCTCAGCATCATTGTGTCAAATAAGCACGAGATCCTGAACTGTTTCAATAAACATTTTGTTGCTTCTAGTTCATTATTTGACACAGTTACAAACGGAAAATCAGCCACTTTATCTAATATTCAAACTTCTACAAATCAAATCCCTCCTACAAGTCAACCATCTGTTAATCACACCTTCTCTTTTTCTCCGTTCTCAGTCAGTGAGGTAAATAAACTGTTAAATGATCTTGATCCTAAAAAATCTGCAGGTCCAGATGAACTTCCTCCTTATTTCTTAAGGCTGGCTGCTCATATCATCACAGTCCCTGTGACCCACATCTTTAATCTGTCCATAAGCCAAAACACCATTCCGGATGCTTGGAAAACAGCCTTTGTTCTTCCTTTGCTGAAGGGAGGTGACCCCACCTCACTGAACAATTATCGACCGATCTCTAAACTCTGCATCTTAGCCAAGGTTCAAGAAAAACTGATNTATACAGGTAGTCCCTGACTTACGAGCAAGTTCCGTCCCTGTAGGATCACCATTTAAAAAAAAGATTATTTTTTTTTATGAATACATGTACAGTACTGTACAGTCACCAAGCACTTAGCCTATCCTAACAGTTTTTAAAGATGAAGGAGTGAGTTTAATTGTCTCCCTTTCACATAAAGGGAGCTAGCTCCCTTATGGAATGGAGCCTGCATGGAGGAGGGAGACAATTCAACTCACTCCTTCATCTTTAAAAACTGTGTTAGGATAGGCTAAGTGCTTGGTGACTGTACAGTACAGGTAGTCCCCGATTTACGAGCGAGATCCGTTACAACGAGGCGCTCGTAAACCGGAAATCTCGTAATTTGGAACGGCCGCCATTTCTCTCGTAAATCCGGAATTTCGCTCGTAAATTGGAACGGTTTTCGCTAGCGCGACTAAAAACACTCTATTTTCATCTAAAAACTACTTTTGAGTGCATAAAAATGATCGGAAACGTGTGTCTATATGCTTAACTAACTAACTGTGGTGAAAAAACACATGAAAACTCAGTATTTTTTTCGTTTTTTCCAAAAATTCGCAGCTCGTAAGTCTGGAACCTCGCAGATCAGAGCGCTCGTAAATCGGGGACTACATACTGTACATTTATCTATTTATTAAAAATATAATGTACAGTATATATATTTATTTTTTTATTTATAAATAGATAAATGTACAGTACAGTACTGTAAAGTCACCAAGCACTTAGCCTATCCTAACACAGTTAAGGAGTCAGTTGAATTGTCTCCCTCCTCCCCAGCAGGTTCATTCACATAAAGGGAGCTAGCTCCCTTTATGTGAAAGGGAGACAACTCAACTCACTACTTCATCTTTAAAAACTGTGTTAGGATAGGCTAAGTGCTTGGTGACTGTACAGTACTGTACATGTATTCATTTATAAAAAAATATATATATATATATTTTTTTTAATGAGATGCATATTCGTAAGTCCGGGACCTCGTAAGTAAGAGCGCTCGTAAGTCGGGGACTACCTGTATGTATATATATATATATATATATATATATATATATATATATATATATATATATACATATATATATACATATATATATATATACAGTGCTAGTCCTCGAGTTACATACGAGTTCCGTTCCTACGCATCGTTCGTAACCCGATTTTGCCGTAAGTCGGGGACCACCCGAGCCGCCACTGATACACGTACATGTACGGTACTGTAAGTTACCAAGCACTTCGCCTATCCTAACACAGCTACATAATTATCAAAAAACACATACAGTACTGTACAGTACATTTAGAGACATACAGTACTGTAATTAAATTAAAAAAATACAATTTCTTACTGTGAGCTGGTCTCCGCCGCCCGTCGGGTCTGGGCCGCTTTAGCATTTTAGTGCCCCGTTAGCTCTGTGTCGTCCCTCCAAGGCGAGCTCCCGGCTGCAGCAGGCGTCTCCGCCACCCGTCGGGTCCGGGCCGCGTTAGCATTTTAGCCCCCCGTTAGCTTGGTGTCATCCCTCCAAGGCGAGCTCCCGGCTGCAGCAGGCGTCTCCTGCTGGCGAGCATGTAAGCTTGTGGCTCCTACAGTCAAGCTAACCTGAAGCTAACCTTAAAATGGCGGACACGGCGGCATTTCCGGAAACTGCTCAAATAGGCTTAAAAATTATAATTAAAAATAATAATAATGATACTTTATTTATAAAGACATTCAAAACAACCACAGCTGCAACAAAGTGTTGTACACATGAAATTAAGAACATTTAAACACAAATAAGTTTTTTTCCCATATTTTTATTAATTATAATGCGTTCGTAAATCCAAATTGCCGGAAGTCGAGGGCGTCATAACCCAGGGACCACCTGTATATGTGTATGTATATGTATATATGTACTGTATGTATGTATGTATGTATATATGTATGTACGTATGTATGTATGTATGTATATATGTATGTATGTATATATGTATGTATGTATAGGTATATATGTATATATATATATATATATGTATGTATGTACAGGTAGTCCCCGACTTATGAACGAGTTCCGTTCGTACGTATCATTTGTAAGTCGAAAATTCGTAGGTCGGGACCACCTGTATTTACCGCACGAGCCGCCACTGAACACGTACATGTACGGTAATGAACAGTTACCAAGTTACCAAGCACTTCGCCTATCCTAACACAGCTACATACATAATTCTAAAAAATAAAAAATAAATTTTTTACTTTGAGCTGATCAAGCTTGTCTCGTCTGTTTGCATGTTAGCTCCTTGCACGTCCGAGCACCGCAGCTTCGTGCTGCCTCACGTGGTCCAGACTGTTTACAGGAAGGACTGTTAGCATGTTAACTCCATACATTTGGAGCCTGAAAAAGAGTTAATAACTTACTGAAAGCCGTTTCTCTGCGGTGTCCGTCCATCCAAAACAATCTGCGCGCATTAGTTCCGCCATTAGCTGCACCTGTTAGCATTAGCCAATCCAAAAATGCTGTTGGCGCTGTTTCTCCACGTTTTAGCATGTTAGCTTCTCTGTTAGCTCAGTGTCCCCCAACATCTTAGGCTGCCAAGCGGACATCAAGGCGAGCTACCGGACACAGATGGCCTCTCCGCCGCCTGTCTGCTCGGTGTCCCCGCGTTAGCATTTGCTCCACCATTAGCCCATCGCATGAGCTGGTTTTGTCATCCGGCGTGGTGGGAGCGATCGGCGGAGCGATCGGCGGCTGCTGCTCCGGGCCTGAGACGTCCACAGAGTTCACCGAGCGTTTCCAGCTAATTTATCCGTATGAGGCAACCCTGATCAGACACACGGTCCTCCAAAGCCAGCTGGCAGCTGCCGTGACTGGAACTAACCGTAAAATGGCGGACACCGCAATATTTCCGGAAACCGCCGGAAGCTGCACAAATATGATGAAAAAAATTGTAATTTTTATAATAATTATTATTTATAAAGCCTTTAAAACAACCACAGCTGCAACAAAGTGCTGTACACATGAAATTAAGAACATTTAAACAAAAAAAATAAAATAAAATAATGTATTTCATAATTTTATTAATTATGATAACTTCGTAAAGTCGGAATTGCGTAAGTCGATCTCGTCGTAAGTCGGGGACTACTTGTATACAGGGAACCCCCGACCTACGACTCCACCGACCTGCGAACCACGGGACCTACGAACGAGCCAAAGTTGAAGAATGCCATCGACGTACGGCAAAAAGTTCGTGACCTACGAACGAACCAAGTTAAAATATATAATCGAGCTACGGCAGACTGGATGCACGACCTACGAACGAGCCCCATTACAAGTATATAATCGAGCTACGGCGTAACTGCGTCACATATGGCAATCGGCGAGGTGGGGGAGGGGATTGCCTTTGGCTGTTGCTTGTTGGGCATGGGCGTGACACTGCGCATGACAGTGGAAAATTACCGCCAGCGAGAGGGGGGGGCTGGGCTTCTGGCGGATGTACACACAGCTGCAGTATACCTGGCGGCGGAGGGATCCGTACAGGTAAAGCGGTAACTATTTAAAGGGCTGCGGCCATTTTGTCCCTCGTGGGTTAGTTACGGCGATTGATGAGAAGAGACATACGACAACTAACAGCTGGCCTAAAATGCTCCCAACATTCATTGTTGAGCAATGGTTAAGCAGTTCCATCAGATGCAGGTTTGATCATGAGAAAAACATCTGTCTACCTACACTTCAGTCAAAGTAAGGCAATTTTGTTTCATTTTTCTGCTGCTTCTAGCTTTTTCTGAGTTCATGGACTTCTTTCTCATGCACATGGACACTCATCAACGCACTGGTTTCAAAAACATGATGGTTGCAACATGCTTCTGATAGATGTGATGCTGCTGATGGATTTATGGATTCATGTGTGATTGTTGACATCATTTTGCTGATGTCAGTTCCTGCTGATTTGCTGCTGTTGTGATGTTAAAAGCTGCACTTTGAGAAGTGTTCATGTGTGATTGTTGACATCATTTTGCTGATGTCAGTTCCTGCTGATTTGCTGCTGTTCTGATGTTAAAAGCTGCACTTTGAGAAGTGTTCATGTGTGATTGTTGACATCATTTTGCTGATGGGAGTCCCTGATTTGCTGCTGTTCTGATGTTAAAAGCTGCACTTTGAGAAGTGTTCATGTGTGATTGTTGACATCATTTTGCTGATGTCAGTTCCTGCTGATTTGCTGCTGTTCTGATGTTAAAAGCTGCACTTTGAGAAGTGTTCATGTGTGATTGTTGACATCATTTTGCTGATGGGAGTCCCTGATTTGCTGCTGTTCTGATGTTAAAAGCTGCACTTTGAGAAGTGTTCATGTGTGATTGTTGACATCATTTTGCTGATGTGATTTCCTGCTGATTTCCTGCAGTTCTGATGTGAAGTTGCTGATGTACAGTTACTGTGTGTGTTTATGGATGAATGTGTGGTGTAATGGTTTAGATAAGTGTTTGTAAATAAAGTTCTGTGCATGTTTATGGCCCAGTATGTCAGTCTCATGCTGTTAAATGTGTGCGCGGCGCACCGTTAGCGGTATTTCCGCGACCTACGAACAGAATAACGACCTACGAACGGGACGATATTTTCACCCCCTAGCTACGACAGGATCGACCTGCGAACGGTTCTTAACTCCCGAACTCGTTCGTAGGTCGGGGGTTCCCTGTATATATATATATATATATATATATATATATATATATATATATATATATATATATATATATATATATATATATATATATATATATATATATATATATATATGTATATATATGTATATATATATATATATATATATATATATATATATATGTATATATATATATATATATATATATATACAGGTAGTCCCCGATTTACGAGCGAGATCCGTCACAGCGAGGCGCTCGTAAACCGGAAATCTCGTAATTTGGAACGGCCGCCATTTCGCTCGTAAATCCGGAAATCCGCTCGTAAATTGGAACGGTTTTCGCTAGCGCACCTAAAAACACTCTATTTTCATCTAAAAACTACTTTTGAGTGCATAAAAATGATCGGAAACGTGTGTTTATATGCTTAACTTGCTAACTGAAGTGAAAAAACACATGAAAACTCAGTATTTTTTTCGTTTTTTCCAAAAATGTGCAGCTCGTAAGTCTGGAACCTCGCAGATCAGAGCGCTCGTAAATCGGGGACTACCTGTATATATATATATATATATATATATATTATATATATATATATATATATATATATGTATATATATATATATATATATGTATATATATATATATATATATATATATATATATATATATATATATATATATATATAAATAAAGCAAAGTGTGTTAGTAGTTGCTGTTGTATTTAAATGCACCAAACATTATATTTTTGTTGCATTGGGTTGATCATTCTTATTGAAGGTGGTTAAAGCTCCTGACCTTAATGATAAACCATCACTCAAATTCAAATAGACAACTTCATGTCATGTGTTAACAGCAAATCGGGCTTTAAATGGACTCGAACTGACAGCATCAGGGGTCTTCTAAAGTTGGTCCATTAGTTATTTTTAGCTATATCATCAGCTGTGCATCATGAGCCAATCAGTCAGCTCAGTGACAGACGGCTCGGCTCTCGGAACAAACAGTGTCACTCATTGTTTACCTCAGCTGTGAACCTCTCACTGAATCTGGGTGAACAGCGCACGTAACATGAGCTTGTGATAGCATGGTTCATAGTGTGTTTGTCTCTCCCCTTGTAACAGTGTTCAAGGTTGGTGCATGAACACAAGGTCACCCTGATTACAACGAACAGAGTATCAGCCAGCTTTTAGGTCAGGCACGAGTGAATCGGCTGTTTAATGGAAGCGAGATGTATCCAGATGGCCCAAATAAAAAACATGTCATACTGTGACGTGTTAATTCTGTAAATATGGTTGAAAAAACATCACTTTAAAAAAAAAAACATTTTAACTGTATCTCCATTTTAATATCATTTTTGTTCATTAAAATATTAAATTTAAGGTGTACTCACAGTAGAATATTAATGTTATTTAAATTTTAAACATTCCTGAGACTCCAATACAAAGAAATAAAGATGTTTAAAATGAAGGTAGCACTTACAAACCTTTTAAAGTGGGTTTCTGTGTAAAAGGCATGAACAAATAATATCCTACCTGTAAAAGATAGCTTTTTGAAGTAACTCATTTTGGAAAAATATAATTTATTTCTGTCTGGATTAATGCGCTAGCAGCTACTCTGAGCAGGAGACCAAAGTGGATAGAAAAACTCCAATCCCTTAAATGTCAAAACTAACAAGTAGTGGTGCAACGGAACATGTGGGTGTATTGAACCGTTTTGGCAGTGGTGGGCTTCCGACCGCTAGGGAGCGCTAAAGCGCTAATCCGCTTATAGCGGACCTAAACTATTTGTTAGCTTAACAGCGGATTGACTAACTTTTATAAATCATAAGCGGATTTGTGCTATTTTTATTTAAAATTGCAGTACCGCTAATAACTAATTATCTATCAGTAAAAACGAAAAAACTTATTTACGAGCTCGGACGACTGCTAACAGACTATATCCTGTCAGCGCCGGATGTGGTCCGTGACAAAAAAGCGTCCCCCTCAGTCTCTTGGTGTGTGCTCTCTCTCTAGCAGTTAGCAGCCAGTGTGTTACTCTGCAGCCTTATTGCTTGTTTTCGAAGAGTCAGACGAAGACTTTTTAACATGGAGGGTGAACTTGTGGATGTTTCTCAGCAGCCTACGCGACGCGTCTGGATTTTAAAAAGAAGTTCGCCATTAGCACTCTTCAAAATGGCATCCGCGACGGTCACAGAAGCCAGGATTTTACAACAAAACACGGTAAAACAATTATTTCTTTGCTGAGAAAAACATATTTCATAGCTGATGTTATAGCACAAGTTTTTTCTGAGCTTGAGAGTTTCACGAAATGGTCAAATCTGCTGGATTTAAAAAAGTAGTTAGTCATTAGCACTCTTCAAAATGGCGTCTGCAACGGCCACAGAAATTATTAAGAACATAAAATAGCTGACAGGGCAGCAAACTTACATACTCAGGGAATCACAAGGAACTCAGGAGACAGAGGCAACAGGAGACAATGCCAGGACAACGATAAACACAGAGATACAGACTTATTTTTGATTTGATTTGATGTTTATTCATTCATTTTAAAAGAACAATACAAAACAGTTTCATCAGATACAAGAATACAAGTAGGATAAAATGAAAGGAGCAGAAAGAAGATGATATCTTATTATTATATCTGCCCCTTATTTCACAGTTTGTTCAACCAATGATAACCTTCAAACTACATCACAAAATGAATAACTCTACTAAATTTTTCTAACTGTAATACACAAACACACTAAGCTACATCATAAGTACAACATAAGTACACAAACACACTAAGCTACATCATATATAGTTTTTGAGCAAGTCCTTTTTGACCTTTTTCTTAAATGTATACATTGATTTTGCATTTTTAACATCACTCTCCAGAACATTCCACAATCGAACTCCCTGAATTGAGGTAGACCGTCCCTTTAAGCTGGTTCTGAATTGTGGTTTGATGAATATCTGTCCCTTTGAGATTGTAATAACTTTGTCTTTTTATAAAATTTCTTTGGATATTTAAAGGTAATGTGTTATTATGAGCCCTATACATAACTGATAAAATACTATATTCTACCAATTCCTGGAATTTCAATAAATTTAGCTGAAGAAACAAGGTGTTTGATGGGTGACTGAAATGTTTTCTGGTGATTACTCTTACAGCTCTCTTTTGTAAAATAAAAACAGGCTTTGTAATTGTTTTGCACGCTTTTCCCCAAACCTCAATACAATAGATTAAATGTGGAACAATGATTGTGTTATACAACATATACAGAGCTTTATCAATTAAAAAATCCCTGACTTTATATACAGGTACATGAACACACAGCATGACAATCACAAACACCTGGACAACAAAATGGAGGAGATAAGCAAGACAATTAACAGAGAGACCAGGGAGTGTAGGGATGGGGACCCACCACCTGAGAGCAACATGCTTACAACTGTTATCTTAAAGTTCTAGGGTGTAGAGAGCCACAGAAACGGTTATGGTAGGCCGGATTTGGCCCACGGGCCTTGAGTTTGACACATGCGATCTAGTTGTACTCAGTGCTTTAAGTGGGCCGGAACTCACCGGTACCCAGTTCCGCCACTTCTAAAATTTAACCCTAAAAGTACCGGGACTTTTTTTAAGCGTAAGGTGCGTTCCGGAACTTATTTTCGTCTTCTCCACTTGAAAGACCCGTGGCAGATTAGAATGCATCATTTCCCCCGACTGGATTTCAAGAAAGAGTAATGCATCTTCACGACAATAAAACATCTTTGGTGGAGCGCGTCATTTGGCCAATCACAACCTCAGGATAGACAGGGGGAGGAGACGACAGCAAAATCTGTAAAAAAACAAAAACAAACTCTGCAGCGCGACAGAGCTCGAGGGAAGCGGAAGTAACTCCTCCAACGTGTGGGTAAAGTTAATATTTTTATACATGCAGTTGAGTGTCACCATTGTTTAGTAAAATGGCATGTTGTGTTACAAATAAAACTAAATAAAAATTAACAAAATAACAGTCAATTGCACCCCTAAAGCCACTGTGATAAAGTATCACATTAATTTAATTATCTTAGCCACAGGAGTGAGTTTAAAAACAGGATGATGTCTATATGAACTAGTTGAATGAGGTGTCTCTAAAATATCCTGATTCATGATCAATAATAATTTAAACAATTTTTTAATCTGTCCACAGGACCTGACTTTATTTTGTTAGATGTCTCTAAAATAGTTAGTGAATCATGTTTACATGTAGGTAAACATAGATGTTTAACAACTTGTTAAAATACACAAGAATGCAGGAAATGGCATCTACTTTATTCAAAATTTCTGGCAAAACATCTTCACCAGCATATTTAAGAAACTAGTTTTTACTGTTAGTACTGGTAAGTAAGTTTTATTTATATAGCACATTTCACAGACATGAGAGTCACATAGTGCTTTACAAAAGGAAAAATAGAATCATAAAATCACAGAAGTACTATACAGAAAGGTAAAACATAACAAACTCTAAAATCAATGTACAAAATTAACCAAAAGCCTGTCTGAAGAGATAAGTCTTAAGTTTTTAAATGCATCTGTTGACTCGGAGCAGCGCATTGTTAGCAAAATGTTCTGCTGTATTTGACTTGCTGCTGTTGTTGGTTGTTAATTTTTTGGTTGACACAATCTTTCCTATTTATGTCCTCATTAAATTAGGTTAGTAAATGACTTTTACTTGAAGCATGTTAAAAAATTACAAAATCTTTCGGGGGGGGTTGGCGCAACGTTTGTCACCTTTTTCATCCCTTCTGAGTTTGCAGGTATGCATATTATTATGACATTAGGGAGGGTACCGGCACTTATTTTTTTCCACTTAAAGCACTGGTTGTACTAAAAGTAACAAAAGAAGAAGAAAAAACAGCCAAATATGTCAGCAGTTTAGCTAACAGACTTTGGAATGGGTACATTTTGTCCTTGTCAAACCTGTTGAAGAGAACCAAACTAAATACTCTGAAACTCAAACAACTTACTGTATAACAGTTCATGCACCGCTAGTTGGCAGTGTAGTGCAAATATTGCATAACTTGCTGCTACCAATTGTTGAATTTAATTAGCGGATTAGAATTAGCTTCCCCTAATTTTCATAAGACATTAGTGCTTTTGAAATTGCGGACCTAAATAAATTAATTAGTGCTTTAGAAATAGCGGAACTAATTTTTGGATTAGCGTTGCTCACCACTGCCTTTTGGTATGTCCTGTTCAGTTCGGTCCACGTGCATACATTTCAGTTATTTTTACACACTAAATTTTATTAAAGAGAAATCTCTCGCATAATCATGTGCCGCAGAACTAAAGTTCCTAAGCGTGTTTGTTCACAGGGTTATTTATTGTTGCATAGTTTTACAGCACGCATAGCATTAGCATTCTGGCATCTCGTTGTGGTCTCCTGTTTAGGAACATTATGGCTTTTTTGTCAAAAGACAAGTGAACAAATCCAAAGCTGTGTGTCAACGTTGTTTCACTGAGATTGGATCTGCAGCAGGCAACTTATCTAACTTGTTAAAACACTTGAAACAACATCATCCAAACATGAACGTGTCTTCTACAAACAACAAGAGCAGCTTGTTGCAAACGCCGCTAACAACAGCATTTAATCAACCTGCATCAGGTAATTCAGAGTGGTCCAGAGCAATAATATATAATAATAATAATAATAATAATAATAATAATAATGTCTATTCCTGTCATCTGCATATGTTCCCATACACAGACGAAATTTGTCTCTGCATTTAACCCAACCACCTACCAGGTGGTGCAGTGAGCAGCCCGAAAGCGCCCGGGGAGCTGGAGAAATAGGTGTGCACTCATAGACACCCCAAGCTGGGTAGTGGCCGGGGCGCGAACCCGCGACCTTCGGATCCGTAGTCAAAAGCCCTGCCACTAGACCATCTAATAACACAAACTGTAGGAGTTTTTAAAGCTCTGGATCTACGTTATTATTATTATTTTTTCTTCTTTTTTTTTTTCCTTTTATAGATGGCCTCCCTTCTCACCTTACAGCCATCCTCTCACACCGATATGAATTTTTTTTATATAGAGAGAAAGGAAAGATAGAAAGTAAGACAACAAAACACAACAATTATCCACAAAAAGAGCACAAGGCAAACACACCCAACCTCCGTCTGAATCCTGCAAAGTACATGACAGAACACAGCAACAAAACACACATGCATAAAGACTAATAATATTCATGACCTTGCAGTACATTTCCATAAATAAACATACCCATACCTACAAATATATATACAGTATACATACATATACATTCATATTCAGTCACATACCCATCTACATATCTGCATATGATATCTACATATACATCCCTGCATCCATTTGTGTGTGGTTGTGAGCATGCATAAGTGAATAAGGTTCCGCATATGATATCTAC
>JBBPBX010027639.1:5082-37153 GCA_038048925.1 Garcialebias charrua
TATATATAATATATATATATAATATATATAATATATAATATATATATATATATTATATATATATATAATATATATATATATATATATATATATATATATATATATATATGTATATATATATATATATATATATATATATATATATATATACCCCTCCCTGGGCTGCCACCTTACCGTGGTGGAGGGGTTTGAGTGTCTCAATGATCCTAGGAGCTATGCTGTCAGGGGCTTCATGCCCCTAGAAGGGTCACCCAAGGCAGACAGGTCCTAGGTGAGGGAT
Source organism: Garcialebias charrua (assembly GCA_038048925.1). Lineage (NCBI taxonomy): Eukaryota > Metazoa > Chordata > Actinopteri > Cyprinodontiformes > Rivulidae > Garcialebias > Garcialebias charrua. The sequence continues at coordinate 5,363 of JBBPBX010027639.1, forward strand.
CAGACAAAGTGCAGCCCAAAAACCCCTATGATGAGTACAATTAATGGACTAAGTTTTCCCTCGCCCGGACGCGGGTCACCGGGGCCCCACTCTGGAGCCAGGCCCGGAGGTGGGGCACGCTGGCGAGCGCCTGGTGGCCGGGCTTTTACCCATGGAGCCCGGCCGGGCACAGCCCGAAGAGGAGACGTGGGTCCCCCTTCCCATGGGCTCACCACCTGTGGGAGGGGCCAAAGGGGTCGGGTGCAATGTGAGATGGGTGGCGGCCGAGGGCGGGGACCCTGGCGGTCTGATCCTCGGCTACAGAAGCTGGCCATTGGGACATGGAATGTCACCTCTCTGGTGGGGAAGGAGCCTGAGCTAGTGTGTGAGGTTGAGAGGTTCCGACTAGAAATAGTCGGACTCACCTCAACGCATGGCTCTGGCTCTGGAACCAGTTTCCTTGAGAGGGGTTGGACACTCTTCCACTCTGGAGTTGCCCCTGGTGAGAGGCGCCGAGCAGGAGTGGGCATACTGGTTGCCCCCCATCTTGGTGCCTGTACGTTGGGGTTCACCCCGGTGAACGAGAGGGTAGCCTCCCTTCGCCTACGTGTGGGGGGACGGGCTCTGACTGTTGTTTGTGCCTATGCACCAAACGGCAGCTCAGACTACCCACCCTTTTTGGAGTCCTTGGAGGGGGTATTGGAGAGTGCGCCTCCTGGGGACTCCCTTGTTCTACTGGGGGACTTCAACGCTCACGTGGGCAATGACAGTGAGACCTGGAGGGGTGTGGTTGGGAGGAACGGCCCCCCTGATCTGAACCAGAGTGGTGTTCTGTTATTGGACTTCTGTGCTCGTCATGGATTGTCCATAACGAACACCATGTTTAAGCATAAGGGTGTCCATATGTGCTCTTGGCACCAGGACACCCTAGGTCGCAGTTCGATGATCGACTTTGTTGTCGTCTCATCTGATCTGCGGCCGCATGTCTTGGACACTCGGGTGAGGAGAGGGGCGGAGCTGTCTACTGACCACTACCTGGTGGTGAGTTGGCTCCGATGGTGGGGGAGGATGCCGGTCAGACCTGGCAGACCCAAACGTATCGTGAGGGTCTGCTGGGAACGTCTGGCAGAGTCTCCCGTAAGACGGAGCTTTAACTCCCACCTCCGGGAGAGCTTTGAACACGTTCCGAGGGAGGCGGGGGACATGGAGTCCGAGTGGGCCGTGTTCCGCGCCTCTATTGTCGAGGCAGCTTATCGGAGCTGTGGCCGCAAGGTTGTTGGTGCCTGTCGAGGTGGCAACCCTCGAACCCGGTGGTGGACACCGGCAGTGAGGGATGCTGTCAGGCTGAAGAAGGAGTCCTATTGGGCCTTTTTGGCTTGTGGGACCCCGGAAGCAGCTGATAGGTACCGGCAGTCCAAGCGGCATGCGGCTCGGGTGGTTGCTGAGGCAAAAACTCGGGCGTGGGAGGAGTTCGGAGAGGCCATGGAGAATGACTTCCGTACGGCTTCGAGGCGATTCTGGTCCACCATCCGGCGTCTCAGGGGGGGAAAGAGGTACGAGACCAACACCATTTATGGTGGAGGTGGCGTGCTGCTGACCTCAACTCGGGATGTTGTGAGTCGGTGGGCGGAATACTTCGAAGACCTCCTCAATCCTACTGGCACGTCTTCCACTGAGGAAGCAGAGCCTGGGGACTTTGGGTCGGGTTCTCCGATCTCTGGTGCTGAGGTCGCCGAGGTGGTTAAAAAGCTCCGCGGTGGCAAGGCTCCGGGGGTGGATGAGATTCGCCCGGAGTTCCTTAGGGCTCTGGATGTTGTAGGGTTGTGTTGGCTTACGCGACTCTGCAATATCGCGTGGACATCGGGGGCAGTTCCCTTGGATTGGCAGACTGGGGTGGTGGTTCCCCTATTTAAAAAGGGGGACCGTAGGGTGTGTTCCAACTATAGGGGGATCACACTCTTAAGCCTCCCTGGTAAGGTCTATTCAGGGGTTCTGGAGAGGAGGGTCCGTCGGATAGTCGAACCTCGGATTCAGGAGGAGCAGTGTGGTTTTCGTCCTGGTCGTGGAACACTGGACCAGCTCTACACCCTCAGCAGGGTCCTGGAGGGTGCGTGGGAGTTTGCCCAACCAGTTTACATGTGTTTTGTGGACTTGGAGAAGGCATTCGACCGCGTCCCTCGGGGGGTTCTGTGGGGGGTACTCCGGGAGTATGGGGTACCAGGCCCTTTGATAAGGGCTGTTAGGTCCCTGTACGACCGGTGTCAGAGCTTGGTCCGCATTGCCGGCAGTAACCCCAAAATTACACCACACGCGTTGCGGCTCCGCCCCGCTCCGGTCCGACCTCCGCAGCAAATACGCACCCTTTATAATCAATGACAGAGTTTACACTGGCTCCGCACGGCGGCGGCGAGCTGCGGAGAGCGGACGGCAGTCCGTCAAAATTAGAAATTTTTCTATTTCTGCCGGATGACGGAGCTGTGCCGGAGTCAACTTTTGAAGATTACGTCGCACCAACAGGAAAAGGAACGAGCACAACTTCCGTATTTACAAAATAAAATCACCACGGGCGGACTAATCCTAGCTCTATACGGATTTATTTGTACAAAAATGCTGTCAAACTATCATTTATGACTATTCTATGACTAAACTATTATATTTATGACTATGACTACGCCTACAAACGCAATACAAGAAATAAATAAATAAAAAAGTATTTTATTCTGAAATGTAAACATCACTTCCTGTTGCTCAAACCATGTAGCTCATTTACGAGAGAAGATCAAGGCAGCAGTCTCTCTACAGTTGTTCTCCTTCTTCCACCAAATGAATTGTTTTGTTCTGACTTACTTATTTATCACTTGATTTATCGCGCGATCTCGCACGTGTCTCGGAGCGGCGCATCCAGGCGGACCTGAGCGGAGCGGAGGCAGTGGGCTTTGGACTCGCTCAGCTGCGACCTGCGGACCGGAGCGGGGCGGAGCCGCGTGTGGTGTAATTTTGGGGTAAGTCAGGCTCGTTTCCGGTGAGAGTTGGACTCCGCCAAGGTTGCCCTTTGTCACCGATTCTGTTCATAACTTTTATGGACAGAATTTCTAGGCGCAGCCAAGGTGTTGAGAGGATCCGTTTTGGTGACCTTAGAATCGCTTCTCTGTTTTTTGCAGATGATGTGGTCCTACTGGCTTCATCAGTTCGTGATTTACAACTTTCACTGGAGCGGTTTGCAGCCGAGTGTGATGCGGCCGGGATGAGGATCAGTTCCTCCAAATCCGAGGCCATGGTCTTGAGCCGGAAAAGGGTAGCATGCCCTCTCCGGGTCGGGGAGGAGGTCCTGCCCCAAGTGGAGGAGTTTAAGTATCTCGGGATCTTGTTCACGAATGAGGGAAAACTGGAGCGTGAGATCGATAGGCGGATAGGTGCAGCGTCCGCAGTGAAGCGGGCGCTGTACCGGTCTGTCGTGGTGAAGAGAGAGCTGAGTCAAAAGGCAAAGCTCTCAATTTACCGATCGATCTACGTTCCCACCCTCATCTATGGTCATGAGCTTTGGGTTATGACCGAAAGAACAAGATCTCGGATACAAGCGGCTGAAATGAGTTTTCTCCGCAGGGTGGCTGGACTCTCCCTTAGAGATAGGGTGAGAAGCTCAGTCATCCGGGAGGGACTCGGAGTAGAGCCGCTGCTTCTCCACATCGAGAGGAGCCAGTTGAGGTGGCTCGGGCATCTGGTTAGGATGCCTCCTGGACGCCTCCCTGGTGAGGTGTTCCGGGCACGTCCCACCGGGAGGAGACCCAGAGGAAGACCCAGGACGCGCTGGAGGGACTATGTTTCTCGGCTGGCCTGGGAACGCCTTGGGATTCCCCCGGAGGAACTGCTCCAAGTGGCTGGGGAGAGGGAAGTCTGGGCCTCCCTACTTAGGCTGCTACCCCCGCGACCCGACCCCGGATAAGCGGAAGAAGATGGATGGATGGATGGATGGATATATATATATATATTCCTTATACACCCATTCACCATTTGACATTTGGCGGTGGGGGCAGGGAGTGGGGGTAGGCTGCCTGTTTGGGGTCTGGGCTGTAGATGGGCTTTGGGCCTTGGGGAGTGGTTGGGGTGGGGTTGGTGCTCCGGTTCTCCCTGGGTTGTTCCGATTTTTTGATCAAGGTTCCTGGTTGGGATGGCTGGCCCTGTGACCAGAGTGGCTTCCAACTTTTGGCGGGGGGTCGGTTGTGGTACAGTGCGTGTGGTCATTGGTCATGTAGGGCGGCAGTTGGGGGCATGACTTTGCTTTGACAGAGCGCTGGCTGGTTGGCCTGTGTGACATTCATGGTGTGGGGTGCTGTATGTGTGGGGGTTGTATACGTGGCGTGCCAGGGCTTCTCTGGGCACAGGGACTCCTATCAACTTTTTTCTCTTTTACCCCTTCTCTCACTTTTTTAGCTTTTTTTCCTTGTCTTTTCATCCCTGTGTCCATTGCATCTTAAACAAACCCAAAACAAATTCTAATAAAGTTTTATTAAATATCAAGTGGAGCATTAAGGCCAGCTATAATGTTCTGCTTGTGAAAGTAAATATGTTGGGTACCACCTCGACACTCAGACAATAATTCTGAGTGCCACAATGCCGAACAGGACAAGGGAAAAAAAGAGAAACATGCCGGCGGTCTGTCACAAAGTCTCTGCCTCTTCGTTAGCAGAGTTGGGTCCTCAAGAGGTTCAGCCTCTCAGAAGATTCAGCCTCACTTGACTGAACAAGCACCACCAGAGGCAGAAAAGGAGGTGCAGGCCACACCGAGGATGAATAGTCTGTAGCTGTCAAGGAGGACGTGGCATCTGCAGCCGAGTTGGTTGTCATGGAGGCGGCAACCGAGGTTGTTGTCATGGAGGTGACCGCAGCCAAGGTGGTTGTCATGGAGGCGGCAGCAGATGTGGGACTCATGGAGGTGGCAGCAGACGTGGGACTCATGGAGACGGCAGCAGACATGGGACTCATGGAGGCGGAAGAAGACGTGGTTGTCATGGAGGCAGCAGCTGGCCTGGTACCCTCTGCCGATGACTTGGGACCCTCTGAAGGTCTGGGTCTCTCTGAAGGCATGGGACCTCTAGGAGGCTCAAAGATGTCGAAAGACTGAGGCTGAGAGACATCATGGCCAACCCCCAGTGAGACACTGGAAGGTGAGGCATTGTGGCCGACCCCCACTGAGACACTGGAGGGTGAAGCGTTGTGGCCGACCCCCACTGAAACACTGGCGGGTGAGGCGTTGTGGCCAATCCTCACTGAGACACTGGTGGGTGAGGCATTGTGGCTGGCCCCAACTGAGACTCTGATGGGTGAGGCGTCGTGGCCAACCTCCACTGAGACGCAGGGAAGTTGTTTCAGCTGCTTTGTGGTATGCTTGGTTATACTTTGCTGCTTCTTGGTTGGTTCAACACTTGCTCTCCCTCAAGGGCAGACGTCTCCTCTCGGTCTCCGCTTTGCTTTTGCTTTGTCTTGTCTGTGAAATTGTCCGAGAGCCTCTCCTACAAAATCTTCCGAATCATAACTATGGACTTCAATTTGGTCAGTTGGTCCCTCAACACAACTGATAACATTTCTTCAACAAGAAGACAGGCTGTAGGCGAGCCAATTTGCCCTGTTGGCATGCACGCAGCTGGATATCTCATCGACTTGGAAGACTTGATGATGTGTCTATCTCTGCTGTCATCTGTGGATCTTAAGGACGCATATTTAATTGGATTTATGATAACTGGTTCCTGCTTTTTGGATTCGGCTGGTTCCTGGTCTATCAACACAAAAGGAAGACGGTGGCTAATCTGGACCTGGTCAGGCTGCCTGCCTTACATGATGGCTTGGTTCATGTCTCGAGAAACCAGACTTTTGGCTGAATGGATTACATCTTGGGGATTTTCTGAGACAGGTTCCATTGGTACGGTCATTTTTAATTTGGACATTTCTGAAGCGAGTGGACCGACACAGACTGAAGATAGATGCCATTAAAGTTCTGCCTGTCTCCAAAAATAATCATGTTTGTATGACATTCGGCTCCCCGACTGGGTCTTATCTCAAAACGCCTGGGATGTTTTGTAAACTTGATGCTCTCATCCTCCCAAATCTGCTACTCCATGGACGTCAGTGGAGCCCAGCTGAAAAAACATTTGTCATCGGTTCAGAACTTTGGCTTCGTTTTCTGGCAGTGGCCGGCAGCCCCCCCCCCCCCAAGTACCTGCCTTTGAGACTCCTCCCCCTTCTGCGTAATGTCGGTGTCATTATGTGCTTGTGTGCGAGATTTTTTTCATTACCACATGTTTGACCTTCACAGGTCAGAAATGTGTTAGGAATTTTTTGTCTCCAAACCCCATGTGTTATTTTTCATCACTTTTGTCTGTCCAGCAGATCTCACTTGTAAATGAGTCTTTGAGACTCAATGTGATTTATCTGTTTAAATAAAGGTTGAATGAATGAATGAATGAATGGTTGGGTTGCACTTTTTTGCTTCTTGGTCAGCTAAGAAAATGCAAGAGAAACAGGAAGCTCAGTGGGTTGGAGGTGAGTTTGCTGTCGACCCCTTTTACAGCGGCGGCGTGAGCTTGGCCCAGGGGTGAACCAGAATTCCTTGCCATCGTCATCTGGTTCCTCCTCTGAAGGCCCCTCATGAAACCACTGAGGTGGGTAGGAGGAAACAGGCTTTATAGTCAGGCAGGTTCCCCTAAACTGAGTCTCTCTCGTCTCCAAATATTGCTGGAGAGTCATTTCTGCTTGACGAGACAGGAACTCAAAAATTGTTGTCATCCTCCTTCTGGGTTCGGTTTGATCTGGTCATTCTGTAAGGATCTGGTTTTGGTTTTGAACCCAAGAATGCAGGGAGGACTCAGACAACTCAGGTAAAAAAGTGAAGAAAAAATATTTAATGAAAAAACAAGAGTGCTGACGTGGCCGCAAAAACTTACATGAAAAATACAAGGTCATGAATGGAGACAAAAAACAGGACTTGGTGTAGGACATGAACAAGAGCCTTCATGAAGAAACCTGGAACTCACTGAGGGAGCAGTAACATTGACAGACCACAGGATGGAGGCAAAACGCTAGGAAGAGAAAAAAGGAACCAAGAGACGGATAAACACAAAAATTACAGACACGAGAACAGATCATGACAGAACAGGAAAGGAAATAAAGACAAGATAAAACATAGAGAAAACAGACAAAAATGGCAGACTATGACAACCATGTCAAAATCCAGCATGACCACCGCCATATGTAAACTGACCACCCTGACTTTTGAGAGAACTGTGCTTTTTGATTTTTGTATTGCTTAAAAGTATAATTTCCTCAAATGATTGGAGTGACCAAGTGACAAAACATCACCAACAATTTATTATAAATCTCTATGGGGGCTAAAGCCAAACAAACTCCCTCTGTTCTTCTCCAGTGCTCCAGTATACTGCACGGACCTTTTTCCACGCGGACTCGACGCACACTGTCCGCAGAGAGTTGAGACTTCATGCTCGAGCGCCCACCCTGAGTGGCTGCAGGCCAGCTCCACAGTCAAGGGGCGTTAACATTTGAGACAAATTGAGGTCGCCGATTGGTTATTTGCTGACACGCCTACTGGATTGATTGACAGGTCGCAAAAAAAACAAAAACAATGAGAGCTGGCAGCCCCAGCTACAGGGGTGTTATATGTTGTTAATAAAAGTTCTAATAAAAATATTTCTTTTATAAAAGATGCGCTGGCCCTGCAGCCCACACATCAGACTGGCCTACCAGGAAATCTCCAGACTCTCCCGCAGCCACGTTGGACCTGATTTTAATTTGCTTGTGACAAATTCCTTAATTTCTCACCATTTCAGTCATGCCGTCAATCGAGGAGGAAGAGATTGCTTGCCTTTAGGCAAAAAAAAAAGGCCATTAAACCAGATTAGAGATGAAGAAAGGAAATTTAATACATTGGTGTTACATATAAAACAGTCCGTTGCCGGGCAGTTTATTGTACGACACCGAGTACAACATGTTGACGCCCCTACGCACAACAGGACAACACAACTCTGGATTTGGTGATTACAGACACTGTACCCATCAATAACTTATCTATATATGACCTAGGTGTCTCGGACCACAGTGTCATCTCTCTGGAAGTGACTTCAACTTCGCCTGCTTCAAATCCCAAATGACTTATCCAGTTCCGTGGCTTTAAAAACATTTCCTCTGAGGTTCTGTTCTCTGATCTTCACTCCCTGACCAATGTCAATCATTCATCTGCAAAAGACTTTGTGGATTACTACAACCAATCTCTCCAGGAGCTTCTGGACCTACATGCTCCCTTGAAAGCAAGACTGGTGTCTTTCTCCCATTCAGACCCCTGGTACACTGGTGAGCTGCGCAAGATGAAGGCAACTGGCCGTGCTATTGAGAGACGTGTAAAATCATCTGGTCTCTCTGTACATAAGCAGTCATACAAAGAACATCAGAAAGCCTACGCGTATTCTCTTAAAGAAGCACGCTCCAAATATTATTCCAACATCATCAACAACTGCCCTGGAAACTCTAAACAGCTCTTCTTCACAATATCTCATCTGCTTAATCCCATTAAACAAACTCATGAGGACTCTGTTCAAAAATGCAACCTGTTCCTTTCATTCTTTAAAAACAAAGTTAACTCTATCAGATCTCAGCTCCACAACCTCCCTGATCTTCATTTGCCATCTACCCGTCTGCATTCTGGGTCCCTGAGCAGCTTTGATGAAGTTGTTCAGAGTGAGGTGGAGACCATCATCAAGAAAATGAAGCCTTCATCCTGCGCCCTGGATCCCTTCACCTCATCTCTCATAAAATCCAATCACTCTGCAATAAGCCCATTAATCACACAAATAATAAATAAGTCTCTCAATCTGGTCATGTTCCACTGCCTCTAAAAACTGCCATCATTAGGCCTCTTCTGAAAAAATCTAATTTGGATCCCGACATTCTTTCTAATTACCGCCCAATTTCCCACCTCCCATTTCTGTCTAAAGTGCTGGAAAAAGCAGTTGCTGCTCAGCTGCAGATCCACCTACAACAACACTCTCTGTATGAGAAGTTTCAGTCTGGCTTCCGAGCAGCTCACAGTACTGAGACTGCATTGCTGAGAGTAACAAATGATGTCCTCATGGCTGCTGACACTGGTTCTCCCTCCCTCCTTGTCCTCCTTGACCTCACTGCAGCCTTCGACAATGTGGACCATAGTATCCTCCTCCACCGTCTTCATGTGGAGGTCGGTCTCTGTGACACTGTCCTGGACTGGTTCAAATCTTTCCTCTCCAATAGGCTGGAATGTGTTAGTCTTGGCAATGCCACTTCCCAGACTGTCTGTGTCTCCTGTGGTGTCCCTCAAGGGTCAGTTCTGGGGCCCCTGCTATTTTCCCTTTACATGTTGCCTTTAGGTCAATTATTAATCAGTTCAACATTTCTTGTCACTGTTATGCCGACGATACACAGCTTTACATCAGGACTAGAGCATCATCATCATCACCATTGTCATCTCCATCTTCACTTACTGCCCTCTCTACCTGCCTGGAGGAAATAAGGGCATGGATGAATCAGAACTTTCTTCAATTAAACTGCTCCAAGACTGAGGCCATACTGATTGGCACCTCTCACCAAGTACAAACATATAACAACAATTTCCTTCTCTGGACAAGACATCCCCCTCTCCACCTCTGTTACAAATCTTGGAATAAAAATGGACTCTCATCTTCCATTTGAAAATCACATTAAGCATCTGTTTAAAACCTACTTCTTCCATCTTCGAAACATCTCCAAACTTCGCCCATCTCTAACTTTTTCTGATGCTGAGAAACTCGTCCATGCCTTTATCTCCTCCAGGCTCGACTACTGCAACTCCCTGTTTATTGGAATCCCTGGCAAGAACCTTCAGAAGCTTCAATATATTCAAAACAGTGCAGCAAGGATTTTATTGAGAGCTCGTAAATTTGAACATATTACACCCATTTTCCACAACCTCCATTGGCTTCCTGTCACCTACAGAATTCAGTACAAAATTGCTCTCATTACACACCAATGTAACACGGAACTTCACCTGACTATCTAAAGGACATTCTTGCACCCTATTCATCCACCCAGTCTCTACGATCACAGAATAGTAATCTCCTTCACCTTCCACGGACCAAATTGAGGACCATGGGAGACCGGGCATTCTGTGTGGCTTCCCCCCGCCTCTGGAACTCCCTCCCTGACTACCTGAGAGCTCCACAGTCATAGGTTGACTTTAAAAAAGGCTTAAAGACCTTTCTTTTTAAGCAAGCCTACTCTGCCTCCACATGATTTTATCTTTGATCTTAGTTGATATTATCATTGTTTTAATTGATTTATTAGTGATTTTTGTTGTTTTATCATTGATTTTACTTGATTTTATCACTTTTTTTTAACATTGATTTTAGTTGCACTTTGTAGCACTTTGAGATTTTTGTTAATGAAAAGTGTGTTACAAATTAAATTCATTATTCCCTGATGCATGCTCAATAATCCAGGTAGAAAAATCTAAAAAAGTCCGCTGGTCTAGCTTTTTTAGATACATTTATTATTATTATTATTATTACACGTACGCAGTCGTAAAAATTGAGCTTTGCACAGACATGCCCTGCGGGCATCCGCTTCGAGTCTAATCCTGTACGCTTGGACCTCTGCGGACTGACATTTGCCCGAGTATACTGGAGGCTTTACTCATACCCACTTGAATATGTTGCCCCAAAAACATTTAGGTAGAAACCATCTGCATCACTAAGGTCCTCCTGGAAGGCAGTGTGACAGCCAGTTATTATTGCACAGATTTAAATTGAGTCCACACAGTGTCCTCATAATAGATTGTCTGTAAGGCGGGCTCATTCCCGAGCTGTTCATGAGATGTACAGTCAATTCTCTGTAAATCTCTTCAGATGGAGCTCACAGTCAGGGATTCCATGGCCTGATTTTCTACTTTCAGAGCAGCAGCAGGTAGCTTTCATACTGAAAACAATGACTACTTCTGTTGACCTGTTTACCACTTAAGAACTCTGAGGGCTTTTGGCTCGCTCTGTTGGAGCCAAAAAGCCTTTCACACCTCATCCTCTATGTCCATCTGTCCCCTCCCTCCACACTGTCTGCTCCCACCTGCCACATTCAGATTTATACAAATATTTTAGCAGCGATTTGTCCAACACGCCTCAGCTCACAATGCAATGACTCAGACATGACAGCTCAGGACTTTGTACACATTAGCAGCACGTAGCTGAGCGATGGATTTCTGCCCCCCTGCCGGCTCCTCTGAGGATTCAGAGTTGCACAGTGCTGCACAGCACTGATTTGTGTGTGTCTCTGGGTTTGAGGGAGGAGGTGGAAGACAACAAGTCTAATAGAGCTCAGGAGCTCCCAGTCATGCACCAGGGAGGAGGTGACAGCGGGGCCTTGAAGTGCCTCCACAAAGTCCTGCAATACCAAACACGCACACACCTGAACGCCGAGTGTGTAACAAAGACAGCATATCTAGTGTTTGACAGCAGGGCCAGGCCTGCTAACACGAGTGTTTTCAATGTGGAATTGTCTTGTTTATGTGCCTCGCAGCAAGTCAGTCAAATCCATTTACAGCTTTTCGTCTGACACACGGTTTGTCAGACATGGAGTAAACACACACACTGGACTCATGTCTCCCTTTGGGTCCATGTGAGCGTGCACCTGAAGGAATAAAGGAATATAAAGTTGTAAGTGTTAGTATGGACACATAAATAACATGTACACTGGCCTAAAATCTAATGTAAAGACATGAGAGGCAATGTTCATCTAAACAAGACTTGCATCTATGACCCTGTCTCTGAGGGATTAGAGGAATACATGTTTATAGTTGTAGAGATGAGTGTTTTTCCTGGTCTGGAACTGAACAGAGTATGAAGTAAACCTAAATGTTTTTGATGCAACATATTCAATTGGGGTGGGGGTGGGGGGTGTCACTGTGGAGAAGAAAATAGTGAGGTTTATGGGTTTTTCCTTGTTCGAGGCAGTGATGGATCCTGGAGAGGAGGGAGACAGTGGCCAGGAGGTGGCCAATGGTGGCCTTGGCCCCCATAGATTACTCTTCTGCATCCCCAATCATTTGAGGAAACTATCATTTTAAGCAATATCAAAACTAGAAAGCATATCCTAAAATGATTGGTGTATCAGAGTCAGAGTCAGAGAATCTTTATTGTCATTTGCACCGCATGTGATACATGTGATAAAACGAGATTATGTACACAGGGTCCCAGTTACATTCAACAACAAAATGTAAGAGAAAAACAGTAATAACATCTAGGATTAACTAAGAAAAACATCAACTACAAATACACAAAGCCCTAATGTAATAGAAAAACATCATTACAAACAGCAGCACAAACACGAGTCTGTATGAGCAGATGGTCACAGATGAACACAGCAACAAGAAAACAGATCAGCATGATACATGTATACATATAGTTATGCTCACAATGTGCATGAAAGGAGGATATTTCCAATTCCCCCTCTTTGCTTTGCAACAGGTGACACAAATAATTTTAATCAATGGGACATCATTAGTTTTAACGGATTCATTGATTTTTGAACATTTTTATTTGTGTTCAGAAAAGGAAAGTTTTTGCTTAAAAAAGATGGATCAAATTGACACTCAAATACAGATAAATACAATAAATTTGTTTTAGCTGAGTTACGTCATTATTGTAGCGCAGCCGAGAACAACCCCCCAACCCCAGATCTATGGTGTTTTTGACAGGACTAATGATGACTCTGCCCTCCCTCTCCCACACAGCCCCCTCCATCTGTTTTCACTCTCTCCTCTAATAGGCTCAATTAAAAGCCATCGTTATTCTAAGTGTTATTGAAATTCACAAAGCAAGCAGTAGCCTGCTGATTTACCGCTCCATTGACAATTGTTTGTCAGAAAACTCAAGGTTCCTCTGAGTAAGCAACAGTGGCATCAGGAGCTATGGGAGCTGTTTGAACATCTATGGGCATATATTCTCTCTGCACCAGGCAGAGTTCTTAACATCCAACACAACTACAGGCTTTACAGAAAGGACTGAGGGAACTGTCAGAAATAAAACACCTGGTCCTGGTAGGATGAGGTGAGCAGGCTTCATGTGATGAGAAACAACAGGAGAACTTGTCTGGAGAGTTAATTGTAATATTTTCAACAAAGGTCTAGTACAGTCTGTTAGCACTCAGAGTATGTGTTGAGGATCAGTCTCTGCTACCACCACTCCAAATATTAGCTGTTTTTGTCAAACTGAGTTGTTTACATTTTTGTGGTTTTTAGGTTAGGCTTAAAAAAATAAACTAATAAATGAAGTAACAAGTCTAGCCAAAGTTACCAAAAGCTAGATAAATCCAAAGTATCAAACAGGTAGAGATCAATTAAATAAAGCAAGCCTCTCTTGAAAATGAGTCCTCATGACTTAATGAGACTACCTGTTAAATAGAAGTTAAATAAAATTTAAAAAAAAAAATGAATAAAAAAAATTGTACTAGATAAAGACAAAACGTATCAACAGGTCAACTAAACATTATAAGTAGCAACAGGCTAACTAAAGGTTAAATGTAGCAACAGCAGTGCTTAATTTGAGCCGGATCCTGCCGGAAGAAGATCCGGGAACTCACTCATTTTCACCATGTGCATTCCGGAAACTGTTCGTTCGAATCTACCAACTCATACCTCCGCTCATAAAAGTCCAAAGTCATCGTGCATTTTTATTTTGATTATTTTTTAAAAATAATAGAGGAGACGTTGTCCATGTCTGTGGAGTGATTACAGCTGCAGCAGGCGAACACTTAGACATCCCCCTCTTGAAGACCGCTGCGGGTGCTTGCGTCGCGCTCCTGCCACGCGGCCCCCTAGAGGGGTGTGCCCTTGTCTGCCGGCGCGCTTGGGGCCCTCGGTGTCTGGGGCTGGGCGCTTGGACGTGTGTCGGCTCGGCCTGGTGACTGCCTGGTGGGGCTTGGGTCCTCTGGTCCTGTTGGGTCCTGGTCTGGAGTGGGGTGTCCTCGGGGTCTGGGCCTCTCTGACCAGGCCTGGATCTGCCTTGGGGCAGCGGGTTCTGGTGGGGGCCTATGAGTTTGACGCTATTGGCCCCGGGGTGTCATTGCGTGTGGTCGCTGGTGGGGCTTTTCCGGTTCTCCCCTATGGTCTGATCTGGGGGGTGGGTGAGTGGTTTGTCCTGTGAGGATGGCCCTGGGGGCTCCGCACTTGGGGCCCCTCTTGGGCTCTTGTCCCCTCTTTGTCTGCCTTGGGTCTTGGGGGTCAGGTCTCTGCTGCTTCACAGTCACTATTAAATGTTCTATTAGAGAAGCCTTATACACTTATGCATGATGTCAACCACACACAAATAGATGCAGGGATGCATATGCAGGTATCGTATGTAGATATGTTTTGTTTGTTTGTTTGTTTGTTTGTTTATTTATTCATTTCATGTCCATTAAAATAATACAATTTCAAGAGAAAAAAATATAAAATACCTATAAAATGAAAGGCGGCAGAAGAAGAATTAAATCTTATCAATTCTGTCCCTTCTTAACAAAATCAATTCAAACAATCAATGCAAGCAATAATCACAAATAATACAACAAAACCCAAAACATATCACAATTATTCTTTATAGTTTTCGCTAATATTAACTAACTTAAATGTATCTCGTCAGCATTATATTCTTTATCCTTTTCTTAAATACAAATAATGATTCCTCATTTTTAATATCATTATTCAAACCATTCCATAGATCAATTCCCCTCATTAAAGTAGACCTACCCCGCAAACTTGTTCTAAACTTTGGCTTAACAAAAATATCAGTTCCTTTTAAATTATAGCAACTGCTCCTTTTTACAAAATACTCTTGTACGTTCGATGGTAAATTGTGATTCTGAGCCCTGTACATTAGTAATAGAATAAAGTAGTCCACCAAATCATAAAACTTGAGTAATTTCAGTTGATGAAATAAAATACTTGAAGGATGACAATAATGTTTTCTTGAGATAATTCGTACAGCTCTTTTTTGTAAAATAAAGATAGATTTGGTTGCAGATTTACAAGCTGTGCCCCAGACGCCAATACAATAAATTAAATTTGGCACAACAATTGTATTATACAGTAAACACAAAGCCTTGTCTGTCAGTAAGTCCCTCGTTTTATATAGTACTGCCATGGACTTAGACATTTTAGTTCTTACAAAATTTATGTTTTTTCCATGACAATTTATCATCGATAATCACACCCAAAAACTTTACTTCATTCACTCTTTGTATCTCCACACCATCAATCTTGAAAAGAAAATCCATAGTTGACTTTTTTTAACTAAATATCATATAATTAGTTTTTTCCACGTTCAGTGATAACTTGTTTAATTTAAACCAAGTTTGAATTTTGTCAAACTCCATCTTCATTAATTCAAACGTCTGATTCAAGTCTCTACCCGAGCATAAAAAAGTAGTGTCATCTGCAAATAAAACACACCATTAGAATCCCAGACACCTTAATTAAATCATTTACATATAAAATAAACAACTTAGGGCCAAGCACTCAACCTTGTGCTACTCCAAACGAAATACTGCATAGTTGAGATCTCACATCATCAACTTGTACAAACTGTTTTCTGCCCTTCAAATAACTAGATATCCACTGTATGGCTAGACCTCTAATACAGTACCGTACTGTTGCAATTTTTTCAAGTAAAATGGTGTGGTCAATGGTGTCAAAAGCCTTTCTCAAATCAACAAACAGACCCATACAATACTGCTTATCATCTATTGCTGAAGTTCCATAAGAGCCTAACTTGTCGAATTATTTGATCTAAAACCATACTGACTATTACTCAAGATATTGTTTTTATCAAGAAACTTGTCCACTCTGGACACAAATAATTTTTCAAGGATTTTTGAAAACTGTGGCAACAAAGAAACAGGTCTATAATTATTAAATAAACATTTCTCCCCATTTTTAAAAATTGGAACCACCTTTGCAATTTTCATTTTTTCAGGGAATATACCTTTAGAAAGTGATAAATTACAGATGTGTAAATGGCTCTATAATATGACTTATTATCTCCTTCACAACCATCATATCCAAATCATCACAGTCTTTAGATCTTTTATCAGTAAATTGTCCAACAACCTTCATTATTTCTTCTTTAGTGGTTCCATTTAGAAACATACTGTTTACACAACCACTGATTAAATAACTCACGTTTTCATCTATTTTAGGAATTGAGGTTGCAAGATTAGATCCCACATTTACAAAATAATTATTGAAACCATTTACAATTTCTTTGTCATCATGAATTTCTACATTATTTTCCACAAAATGTTGTGACAATCCCATGTTACCCTTATGTTTATTTAGAACACTGTTAATTACTCTCCATGTCGCCCTCATATCACCACTGCATTTATGTAATAATTGACTATAGTATTCCCTCTTATGTTTTCTTATAATCCCTACTAACTTATTTTTGTACTTTTTATATTTTTCTTCAGCATCCTGTGTTCTAGACTTTATGAAACGTGAATATAGATTATTCTTTTTTTACATGCATTCTTTAATCCATTAGTCATCCAAGGATGATCTACTTTTTTATCCTTAATGTAGATTTTCTGCATACAATTTTTTTTAAACAAATTTTCAAGGATCCTCATAAATTCATCGTAAGATTTGTTTACATCATCAACATAAACTTCATCCCATTTTTGTATGTCTAGATCTTCTTTGAATTTGTCTAATGCTTTTTTTGATGTATTTATTATATTATGTTTTCTTTTAATTGTTGTTGGTTTACTATCATCACTTTTGTAAATTGAAAAAACCGGTAAATGATCACTGATATCCATCATCAATATACCACTTATCACCTCCCCATCTGTTATGTTTGTGAATATATTGTCAATTAATGTTGCACTTTGGGTAGTAATTCTCGTCGGATTTGATATTAACGGATATAAATTTAAACTATACATTGAATTTACAAATATACTGATATTATTAGGATCTGCCTTGTTATCTAAATCAATATTGAAGTCTCCACATAAGAAAACTTTTTTATTTTTGCTCTTAACTAACAACTCCAATATTTTATCATTAAATATCTCTATCTTGGACACAGGCTGTGAGGGATGCTGTCAAGCTGAAGAAGGAGTCCTATTGGGCCTTTTTGGCCTGTGGGACACCGGAAGCAGCAGATAGGTACCGGCAGTCCAAGCGGCATGCGGCTCGGGTGGTTGCTGAGGCAAAAACTCGGGCGTGGGAGGAGTTCGGAGAGGCCATGGAGAATGACTTCCGTACGGCTTCGAGGCGATTCTGGTCCACCATCCGGCGTCTCAGGGGGGGAAAGCGGTACGCGACCAACACCATTTATGGTGGGGATGGCGTGCTGTTGACCTCAACTCGGGATGTTGTGAGTCGGTGGGCGGAATACTTCGAAGACCTCCTCAATCCTACTGGCACGTCTTCCACTGAGGAAGCGGAGCCTGGGGATTTTGGGTCGGGCTCTCCAATCTCTGGTGCTGAGGTCGCCAAGGTGGTTAAAAAGCTCCGTGGTGGCAGGGCTCCGGGGGTGGATGAGATTCGTCCTGAGTTCCTTAGGGCTCTGGATGTTGTGGGGTTGTGTTGGCTTACGCGACTCTGCAATATCGCGTGGACATCGGGGGCAGTTCCCTTGGATTGGCAGACTGGGGTGGTGGTTCCCCTATTCAAAAAGGGGGACCGTAGGGTGTGTTCCAACTATAGGGGGATCACACTCTTAAGCCTCCCTGGTAAGGTCTATTCAGGGGTTCTGGAGAGGAGGGTCCGTCGGATAGTCGAACCTCGGATTCAGGAGGAGCAGTGTGGTTTTCGTCCTGGTCGTGGAACACTGGACCAGCTCTACACCCTCAGCAGGGTCCTGGAGGGTGCGTGGGAGTTTGCCCAACCAGTTTACATGTGCTTTGTGGACTTGGAGAAGGCATTCGACCGCGTCCCTCGGGGGGTTCTGTGGGGGGTACTCCGGGAGTATGGGGTACCAGGCCCTTTGATATGGGCTGTTAGGTCCCTGTACGACCGGTGTCAGAGCATGGTCCGCATCGCTGGCAGTAAGTCAGGCTCGTTTCCGGTGAGAGTTGGACTCCGCCAAGGTTGCCCTTTGTCACCGATTCTGTTCATAACTTTTATGGACAGAATTTCTAGGCGCAGCCAAGGTGTTGAGAGGATCCGTTTTGGTGGCCTTAGAATCGCTTCTCTGTTTTTTGCAGATGATATGGTCCTATTGGCTTCATCAGATCGTGATCTACAGCTTTCGCTGGAGCGGTTTGCAGCTGAATGTGATGCGGCCGGGATGAGGATCAGTTCCTCCAAATCCGAGGCCATGGTCTTGAGCCGGAAAAGGGTAGCATGCCTTCTCCGGGTCGGGGAGGAGGTCCTGCCCCAAGTGGAGGAGTTTAAGTATCTCGGGGTCTTGTTCACGAATGAGGGAAAACTGGAGCGTGAGATCGATAGGCGGATAGGTGCAGCGTCCGCAGTGAAGCGGGTGCTGTACCGGTCTGTCGTGGTGAAGAGAGAGCTGAGTCAAAAGGCAAAGCTCTCAATTTACCGATCGATCTACGTTCCCACCCTCATCTATGGTCATGAGCTCTGGGTTATGACCGAAAGAACGAGATCTCGGATACAAGCGGCTGAAATGAGTTTTCTCCGCAGGGTGTCTGGACTCTCCCTTAGAGATAGGGTGAGAAGCTCAGTCATCCGGGAGGGACTCGGAGTAGAGCCGCTGCTTCTCCACATCGAGAGGAGCCAGTTGAGGTGGCTCGGGCATCTGGTTAGGATGCCTCCTGGACGCCTCCCTGGTGAGGTGTTCCGGGCATGTCCCACCGGGAGGAGACCCAGATGAAGACCCAGGACACGCTGGAGTGACTATATAAACATTTGTTCCCTTGAGTTTATTTGCTTGCATGATTACTGTATTTCTAGCTTTTCTACTAATACATTTTACAACGATAACCGGTTTGGATTTTTCAACTTTGTTAGGCAAGGTTTGACACAAAGATATGTCTTCAGAATTAATTTCTATTTTCTTATTTTGTAAAAAAGTCACAACTTGCTCTTCCAAAGATCGCTGTTCCTGTGAAGACGCATTTTCAGCAGTTCCATCACTGGTAGTGGTCTTTTTGTCTGAACAAGTTTTAATCACAAGATCGGATATTACGAGATTGTCTTGCCTTGCGTTTATTTCCAGTTCCTCCTCTCTATGTTCAAGTTCCAGAATTTTTTTATCCTTCAAATTTAATTGTAATCTTAATTGTTTCACTTCATCCAGCAGAAGTTTCTGTTGGGTTGATACGTTACTGAGCTCTTCACTCATAAAGTTCATAAAGAGATTTTTTTATCTCCTCCAAATCATCTGTGTTAGTCTCCAACTACTGTAATATGTAGATGTGTATGTGAATGTATATGCATGTGTTTGTATATATGTATATATGGGTAGGTATGGGTATATATATTTATAGAAATTTACTGCAAAGCCATGAATATTCTAAGTTCTTCATACATATGTATTTTGTTGTTGTGTTTTGTCATGTTCTTTGCAGGTTTACAGACAGTGGTCGGTTGTTTTGCCTTGTGCTCTCTTTGTGTATATTTTTTTATATTTTGTAGTCTTACTTTCCGTCTTTCATTTCTTTCTATCCTATTGTTTAAAAAAATTCCACTAGATAACAGCTCGCTCACACACTGCAGTATGTCCCCCGGGGATGAAGCGTCTTCATCCACCTTCAGCTGTTTTTCAGAATCCAAAGCAGCAAACAAACATTTTAATGGCACAAACCAGCACAAATATAGCACTAATCACTCGTATTTACTGGAATTTTTGATGTGGGTGGGGGTGTCACTTTCACCTGCTCAGCTGTGCGCCCTGCAGACAGTGCACGTTTTACGCACAGGAGCGTCTCCAGACAACTCTGCAGAACCTGCACAACTGCCAATGTGTCAGAACTCCTGCATACATTTCAAATATAATAAATAAAAAAGCTTTCAGTTAAAAAAAAACGAGGGAAATGTTTGATGTGTATTATTCAAATGATCACATTTCAAAATTATTCAAAATAACAGGATCAAAATGCTAAAAAGACAGTCCCATTTATTATATAAAATAAATGGATGGATGATTGTTCTTAGCTGGACAACAAAGAATTGAAGCAGTGGTGATAGATATTGGAGCAGAACAACGTGCATGAATGAATGCAGCTGAGAAGAGTTTAGATCGGACATTTAAGTTTGTGTGTGTGTGTGAGTTGGGGGGGTTGGGCCGCTTGACAGAATCAGCACTGCTATAATTCACTGTTCTCTAAAATAGTAATTTCAATTCAGCCTTTACTTATACAAGTTGTTAGTCTCATTGAACCTCATCATTTACAAGAGAGACCTGTTTTTAATAAATTTAATCAAATGTTTACAGATTTTTAACAACCAGCAGAAACAAACCAGTTAAAAGTTAAGCATAGCAACAGACCAGCTAAATAAAAGTAGCAACAGGTTAACTCTTCTTCTTTCTTCTTCTTCTTCTTTCGGCTTTTCCCTTTTCAGGGGCCGCCACAGCGAGTCATCCTCCTCCACAGACAGTCTCCTCTGCATCCTCTGTTCTCACTCCAACTACCTTCATGTCCTCTCTAACTGCATCCATATATCTCCTCTTTGGTCTCCCTCTTTGTCTTTTTCCTGGCAGCTGCATTTCTAACATCCTTCTACCAATATACCCACTGTCCCTCCTCTGGACATGTCCAAACCATCTCAGTGTGTCCTCCCTAACTTTATCTCCCAGTTGTTCAACATGTGCTGTACCTCTGATGATCTCATTCCTGATCTTATCCATCCTTGTCACTCCTAAGGAGAACCTCAGCATCTTCATTTCTGCTACTTCCAGTTCTTTCTCCTGTCTTTTTGTCAATGACACTGTCTCCAGACCATACAACATAGCTGGTCTCACCACTGTCTTGTAAACTTTTCCTTTGACCTTTGCTGACACCTTTTTGTCACAAATCACTCCTGAAACTTTTCTCCATCACTCCATCCTGCCTGGACTTTTTCACTTCTTTACCACATTTCCCATTTTCCTGGACAGTGGACCCCAAGTACTTGAAGTCCTGCACCTTTGTGACCTCTACTCCTTGTAGCCTCACTGTTCCACCTCCTCCCTCTCATTCACACACATGTACTCTGTCTTACTACGGCTGACTTTCATTCCTCTTCTTTCAAGTGAATCAGAGTCAGAGTCAGAGTCAGAGAGTCTTTATTGTCATTTGCACCGCATGTGGTACATGTGATGAAAACGAGATTATGTACACGGGGTCCCAGTTACATCCAACAACAAATGCAAGAGAAAAACAGTAATAACATCTAGAACTAACTAAGAAAAACATCAACTAGTAATACACTAAGCTTAATATAGTGGGAATAAACAGCAGCACGAACATGAGTTTGTATGAGCAGATGATCACAGATGAACACAGATGAACACAGCGACAAGAAAACAGATCAGCATCAGTATGATGTGATATTTTGCAGTGTTTATATTTTTTATTTTTATTTATTTTTATTTATTCATGAGTCTAACAGCCTCAGGGTAGAAGCTGTTCCTCAGTCTAGTGGTTCTACACTTGATGCTCCTCAACCTCCGTCCTGAGGGGAGTGGGGCAAAGAGTGAGTGTGCTGGATGAGTGAGGTCTTTCATGATGCAGGTCGCTCTTTTTCTGCATCTGGAGGTGTAAATGTCTGTGATTGTGGGGAGACTGACTCCAACAGACTTCTGTGCAGCCTTCACCACTCTCTGCAGAGCTTTCCTCTCTTCAACTGTGCAGCCTCCATGCCACACGTTGATGCTGGAGCACAGGACGCTCTCCACTGCACACCTGTAGAACGAGGTGAGAACTGGGCTGCTCAGACCAGCTCGTCTCAGCCGTCTGAGGAAGTAGAGTCTCTGATGACCTTTCTTGATCAGGCTGGTGGTGTTGTTGCTCCAGCTGAGGTTATCATTCATGTGTACACCCAAGTATTTGTAGCTGGAGACCACTTCCACTGCAGACCCACCTATTTTCAGTGGGGCATGGGTGTGTTTGTTCCTTCTGAAGTCCACAATCATCTCCTTTGTCTTCTTCACATTCATGTGAAGATTATTCTCTTTGCACCAGCTCTCCAGGTGTTCCACCTCCTGTCCTTTGCCAGTTCTCTTCCACCAGCAACAGGTTAACCCTCCTGTTGTCCTCATTTTCTGTATACACCCTGTGTCCTCCGGGACAAAATGACCCATCTTCACTAAACCCTCAATATAAGCACCTTAATTGAATTTTAAACACCAAATTTCATCTTGTATATTGTCATTCACCACAAAATGTGTGAATACCTGTTTTCCCTCTTCACTTCAATTTCTGTAGCTTAAGAAAAGAAAAAATGTGCAAAAAGGAGTTTTGAATGCATTTTTATTATTCCCAATGACTTTCTTTTTTCTCCTGTGAACAATTTAAGA
Organism: Garcialebias charrua; assembly: GCA_038048925.1. Lineage (NCBI taxonomy): Eukaryota > Metazoa > Chordata > Actinopteri > Cyprinodontiformes > Rivulidae > Garcialebias > Garcialebias charrua. Next base: position 27,856 of record JBBPBX010027639.1, read on the forward strand.
CCATGTACAATACAAAAATATGCAAAATAACATAACCCATTTAACTAATTAGCATATGCAGGGCAGTATGCAAGTGCACAGCCTTTGCAGATATATTTCTTACCCCTGCAGCAGACAGTATGTGTTTTACAGTCCTTCTTTTGAGGGCAGAACTGACATCGCTTCCTCTTGCTTGCCCTAGCTGGGGAAGTGGCTGTGGTAGCTGGATCCTCAGGTTGATCAGGAGCTCCTGCACTCTGAATAGCTTTCACAACTGCTGCTGAGGCTTCTGTGCGGGGGACATGCTTCCTTCTTTCAATGAGTGGAGTTACAAGTGCCTTTCCTAGCTGCTCCAAGAACACCCTCCTCTTGTTTTGCTTACGAGACATCCAGGTCACGTTGATCTCTCTCCAAATCACAAAGGCATTGTAGGAGGAAACATCAATGATGTTGTGGAAGATGACCAGCGGCCAGCGGGTAGTCATTCTTCTGCAGCTATATGCTCCAATTACCTTACCTAGGTTGTCCACAACTCCTTTGTTGAGGTTGTAGTCTAGGATGATGATTGGCTTCCTGTCCTCACGATCGCTAATATCACCATCGGTGTGCAGTGTGCTCAGAAGAAGTACATTCTTGGCGGCCGTGGCGTAGTGGTAATGGCAGTCGTCCCCCAATCGGAAGGTTGGAGGTTCGAATCCCGGTTCCCGACACCATGTGTCATTGTGTCCCTGGGCAAGACACTTAACCCCGAGTTGCTCCCGGTAGGACTGGAAGGCGCCTTGCATGGCAGTCGCTGCTACCGGTGTATGAATGTGTATATGAATGGGTGGATGGTTGGTATTGTAAAGCGCTTTGGGGCTCCTCACAGGGGGCTGGAAAGCGCTATATAAATAAGCTCCATTTACCATTTACCATTTTTTCGTTCGGAGGTAGGAAACTAGAGTGGTGGTGGGCGTAAAGGCAAACTTTGACGAAAAGACCTCTCCTTTGACACAAGCAGTGCAGGTGGGAGGTCAGGCTTGTTCTGTCAAACTGTACCAACCATGGTGATCTTCTTCTTCAGGAGCTGCTGTCCAAGTTCATAAGGTGAAGAAATTGTCACATGTCTCATTGTGACCCCTCAGTCCCTCTGTCACATCAAGCACAACTCACAGCCCCTGGTTCTTCTCTGGGCATCCATTGGTCAGCTTTCCAGTATAGACTTGCATTTTCCAAGCATAGCTTGATTTGGCATCGCAAGCCACCCATGACTTGATCCCATATTTTGCTGGCTTACTGGGCATATACTGCCGGAAAGGACAACTACCTTTGGACAAAAGACAATAGCATCAGTGATTTGTATCAGTGTCACAGAAAACAGTCAAAGAAATCAAATTGTGAAAATCACTTTTATTACAAATATGAAAACAGATTACCTCTAAATTGAACCAGTTGCTCATCCACTGTTACATCAGGCCCTGGATTGTAGAGGTAGGGCAGCCGCTCCACCCACTTGTTCCATACCTCTCTTATGGCTGCAAGTTTGTCTGTCACACGTCTTGCTGGTCTTGACTTACGGTCATCAAATCGTAGCAGTCTTGACTAGGTGTGAAAGAGTTTGATTGGTATTGTGGCTCGGAAAATTGGCCTTCCACTCTCTGCATCCCATAGACTAGCTGCAGCCTCACCTCGGGACCTATATACAACTGCTAAGATTAGCAGCCCTAAGTAGGCCTACAGGTCAATCTCATCCATCTTTTTCCAGCTGTCTCCATATTTGCGAGAACCCTCCAGATTTGTTATCCCCACAATTATTTTTTATATTGCTGATGTGATAAACAGGTAGAATGTTGAAACAATATCATGGGCATGAGAAATGGCATATCTTGTGGATCCTGGGGTCATTTTTATGACTTTTTGTTCTGCATGCCTGCTGTGTTGGTCATATGCTGCTGAGGACCATGTTATTTTGCCATTTTTTGAAAGGAAAGTCTCTCTTTCAGCTTCAGGGTTTTCTTCTGAAGATGATTCATCATGCTCTGAGTTATATTCCTCCCCATCTTCATCTTCGGATACATCCTCCACTTCCTCTTCTGAATCAGAGTTGTCTTGCTGGACATCTGAGAAAATCAGCTCTAGAGCCTCTTCAACGTTATAACGCACACTCATGGCTTTAGCCAGCAGGTTTGGATGTTGTCAGTCCATACAATGGGCGTTATTACCTGTTATCATCCCCATATATAGCGGCGAAACTGTCCAAGCTACCTCTTAGCATGTTTAAAAGAGCGTTATTATCACTGTGAGGAGGCAGCGTGTTTCTGTAAACCTGGATGTGTTGCGTTTTTTTTTTCAGCTTATGTAACCGTTTTCCTAAACCTAACCTTAAACCTGACCCAGAGGACCAACCCTAAACTTAACCCCCTTACCCTTGTGCCTAAACCTAACCAAGACCCTAAACCTAACCCAAGACCCTTTACTCTAAACCTAACCACGTAGCTAAAGACGGAGCCTGCTGTCATTGCTTGTAACGGTGACAATGTATCTTTAAACCTCCTAGACCTACAGGAGGGGCAATCTGACCGCTATGTATGGGGATGATAATAACTGATAATGGCCATTTAATGGTTGATAACATCCCAAGCGGGTGCTTCAGCACAGACAGAATTTGGGGTCCTGTTATCTGCAGCACCTTTATAAGCTCTGGAAATAAACAGGTGGTCTTCTGAAGTCTGCGAGAACACCACCTGTTTGCATTGTTTACTTCTGTTACTGATTGATCTAAAACATTGAAACAGTCTGTGGTTTGTAAATAACTCTGTGACCTTGATTTCAACTCTATTTGCCTCACGGGTCATTTTGACCCGAAGACCATCTTTGTACCTTTTTTTGTACAGCTTGCATGGAAACGTGAATAAAAGCTAAACTTCACTTTTTCTACTCTTGGGGCCAATCTAGGAAAAGTCATACAATTTCAAGTTAAAAAAATAGCATTTAATGGATTTTTTGGAGGGTTTTAACACAGTGGCGGGTCATTTTGACCCGAAGACAACAGAAAGGTTAACTGAAGTTTTTTAAAAGTAGAAACAAACCAGCTAAATGTTAAAAGTAGCAACAGGTTAACTAAAGTTTAAAAGCAGAAACATGTCCGCTAAAAGTTAAAAGTAGCAACAGGCTGGCTAAAGGTTCAAAGTAACAACAAGCTAGATAAAAGTCAAACATAACAACAGACCAGCTAATCTAACTAAAGCTAAGTCTGGGCCTCTGGACATTCAAAAAAATAAAACCAAGCAAAACAAAACAAAGTAAAGCTGCAAGCAGCATTGAGGCCCTCACAGCTTAGCACCACTCTGGCCTTATTGTGGCGACCGCGGGAGCTCCAGCTCGTCCGCTCAGTCGCCACCTCGAACGCTCTCGTGCCCATCCCACACGCGTTTGCCAAGAACAGTTAGCAAATACAGTTTCAGTCTTGTATGTTACACAGGCGGAAGCTGGAAGAGTCACCCAATAATTGGGAGTTTCTTGTGTGAGTTGGCGGGACTTAAGGGATGTCATGAATAAACAATACCAATTTTTATGGAAGTGCTCATTGATCAAGTACAATAAAATCAGATGCAGATGGGATTAAGTATCACTGAGATTGGGACGCACTGGAGTACAATTTTCAACAACAATACCAATGTGTCCAAAAGCGCTCACTGATGAAGCACCATAAATCTGGTGCAGATCATTTTATGTATCACTGATCTGTAACTGTTGGAATAATGTAGGGGCGCACTTGAGTCAAATGTTAAACAACTTCATCAATGTGTTAAGAAGTACCCACAGATGATGCACAATAAATATGGAACATATCAGATGGTCTATCATTGACATATAACAATTTGAATTATGTAGGGGGCACACTGGAGTCAAAAGTTAAATAACAATAGAAATGTGTGTAAAAGTCTTCACTGATGACGTATTATAAAGTGGTACATGTTGGATGATATATCACTGATCTGTAAGTGTTGGAATAATGTAGGGGTGCACTGGAGTGAAATTTTCAACAACAATACCAATGTGTTTATAAGTGCTGACAGATGACGCACAATAAATCTGGAACAGTTCGGATCATCTATCAATGAAATGTAACAGTTTGAATAATGTAGGGGGCACAATGGAGTCATCTGTTGAACCACAATATCAATGTGTGTAGAAGTGCTCAGTGATGAAGCACACAAAATCTCGTCCAGATCGGATAATGTATCATTGAGATATAACTGTAGTAATGATATAGGGGATGCTGTGGAGAGTATTGGCCACTTATCATGGATGCATGTTGAAGTGGTGGATAATGATCAATATTTGCATTTTGGTGCACCTCGGTCCAAATCTGTGGAATTTAGAGCAAAATGTATGACAACAGCGTCACATCTGAGATTGTCACGCTGCCACGCCCACATCCTCCAGTGAAAACTGTTTGTAACTTAAAATAAGTCAGACCAACCTGTTATATGTCTTCTAACGAAGGATCATCCTGATTAGTTCAATGGTGTCAGAGAAGGAGCAGTCCAAGTTTAAAAAGTGACTTCCTGTTCTGAGGGGGCGGGGCTTCGATGACATCACAACATGACCACAAAGGATTGTCGGGAATCCAACAGGGATGACTCATGCCAAGTTTGGTGCATTCCGGTCTTTCATTGTGAAAGTTATCCACCTTATTCCTGAGGGGGTCATTGCAGAAGCGATTATGTGTCTTACTTCCGTTTCACACCGGAAGTAGAATTTCTGCACCGTCTCCTTCATTGTTTACTTGCTAATCTGCACGCGTCGTTGAAGTTCTGTTTTCTGTTATTTCGAGCTAATATTGTCACGAAGATGTCCTTGTGGAGCTCGGGTACCTGTTGCGCTGTTCGTGGCTGTACGAATAATCAGACGAAGCAGAATTTGTGGCTGCAACTAGTGTGTGTTGAACATGCTCCGAAAACAAAAACCTACATCCTTCTTTGTGGCTGGGCTACGAGAAACCACCTGAAAAAAGTCACTGTATCCTCCAGAGGATCGAGAACACCAGGTATGATTTAAGAGACAGCTTTTAGTGTTATGATTTTATGTAGTCAGTGATTAAATGATACTAATATTTTCGTTCATAACTGGCAAATAAACACACGCACCTATATATGTATGCTGTGTGTGTATTTATTTATATATATATATATATATATATATATATATATATATATATATATATATATATATATAATCTAGGTGTGTGTGTGTGTTTATTTATATATAATATAGGTGTGTGTGTGTTTATTTATATATAATATAGGTGTGTGTGTGTTTGTGTGTGTTCATAAATGAACCCAAATGTTTGTATACTGTACTTTTACTTTCAGATGGGCTTGACGAGAGTGCTCAACACCACCACAGTCACATGCAGCATGACTGTTGGAATGTGGATTGACATAATGTCAGAACAAACCAACAACTTTATTCTATGGTTGCCCCGTGAAACAATTAAAGCAACATGTTTTGCAGAAAGCTAAAAACTTGGACTCCAGAAGTGAATCATACATGCAAATAACACTGTGAAATATTTATTGGCTGTTTCTCCCTCTGGAATAATCATGTTTATTTCAGATGCTTATGGTGGTAAATGCAGTGACAGGTATATAACACAGAACTCTGGGTTTCTGGACTATCTGCGTGCTGGAGATGAGGTGATGGGTGATCGTGGTTTCACAGTGAGGGACCTGCTGCAAGAGCATGGTGTCAATTTAATCATTCCAGCATTCACACGCAAAGGATGCCAGCTTATTTCAAGTGAGAAGTGAGAAGACATTAAATGTAAACATTTTTCTCAAACATGTACAGTACTGGTGTACTTGCTGTAAACGTAACACAACTCTTAACATGTTTTTTTAAAGGATGCAATGTTAACTATATTACATTAGAAAAGTATTTGCTAAAATGATTAATTTGTTATGTACAATAGTTGACTGTTAACCTTCTTACAAGGTTAGTTTTTTGTGTGCACTATATCAGTTAATTTTGGATTAAACTACTGTTTCTATCTAAATGTCACTTTTTTCATTATCATGTTTTTAAAGATCGTTTCCTGTCTATTTCATTATTTGTTTTCGTTTACTGTATTTTTTAGAGATCCAGGTATTTTGGGCAGAGATTAATTTTCTTTGCAATAAACTACTGTTTCTATCTAAATGTCACTTTTTTCATTATCAAGTTTTTAAAGATCATTTCCTGTCCATTTCATTATTTGTTTTCATTTACTTTATTTTATTAAAAGTTCTCAAGGTGCTTCATTTGTAAATCAGTAAAGTCTTTGTGAAAAAAAATGTCAAGCTCCAGGTGCTCAGTTGGTGTCCAGATAAACATCTTGCAGCTCAAAAGTCCAATATCATTGTTAGCTGGACCTGGAGATGTGGATTTTTAAGGCTTTGACTGGACTCTATGTTTGCCTTAAGGTAAATAAGAATGTGTCCCAGCTCTCTTAACATAACAGGACCAACCTTGTTACTGTGAAGATACTAATAAGCTTCAGAGCTTTTCAGATTGCTCATCGCTTTGCCATGAAGCAGCAGAGTCAACAAAAAAGCTAAGTATGCTAGTAGCTAAATATGCTAGTATTTTCGACCACTTCTTCAAGTCGTCCTCCCACCCCTCAATAGTTGTAGGTAGCGGTAAAACAATATCTCCACATTTGAGTTGTGATCGTTCGTGTTCCCACATATTTTATGACCTAAAACCTCTGACGAAAACTGGTTAGCGCATTGCTAGCGTGTAAAAAAAGAGCCGGTTCTGACTTCCGGCGGAAGTCGTACCCATAATTTACGCAAGGCATCATGGGGGCTAGGAATAAGGTGGATAGTTGTTTGAAATGTATGGCGTGAAGCGCAAATTGAGGCCTGGTCACGCCCCATTAGCATAAACAAAAACGCAAGCTTTTGATAACTTTTACTGTCCAATGTGTTAAGGGCATGTTAATCAAGTCTGAAAGCAATCCTTCAAAATTCCTAGGAGGAGTTTGTTAAAATCAGCAATTCAAAACGCAGGAAAATGACCCTTTGAACCAAAATGGCCAACTTCCTGTTGGTTTTGGACAAGTGCTCCAAGAGACTTTTTCGTAGGTCCTAAAAAGATACAGATGTTTACCGAGATTCTGAATTATTGGGCTAAAAAGGGCTTGGGGCTGAGGTTTTAAAATATTCTAGGTGGCGCTATGGAGGCTATTGGACAATTATCATGAACTCCTTTTTAAGGGTCTGGCAATGATCGATCAAACTGATTTTGGTACTTCTCGGATCAAATCTGTGGATTTTAGAACCAATCGTATGGTGACGGCGTTAAGTCTTATTTTGCCACGTCGCCACGCCCACATGCTCTACCCAAAACAGTCAGTGTTGGAAAGCTCATTACACTAACATGCCTTCGGTCACTGGACACACTGTCACGCTGATTAGGTAACAGGGGTCCGATCGGGACTGTTCAATGTAAAACTTTACACTTCCTGTTGTCAGGGGTCGTGGCCTAAGTGATGTCATGATTTGACCATTCAGTATTGCAGGAAACCAATGTGGGTCAATCACTGAAGGTTTGATGCATTAGACCATTTTCATGTAGGTGCTATTAGCTTTTCGTTTTTCATGGCGAGATGTCTAACTTTGATGTCTGGCTCCGTCCCTTTAGCATGCTTCAAAATGAACCGTTTTGATAACTTTTGGTCCCTCATGCCTTTTGAAGAAACCGGCCAAGTTTGAACCGGATTGAGAGAAATCCCTAGGAGGAGGAGTTCAAATGCGGAGGCTGTAAACTGCCAAAAAGGTGTGAACATTTGGTCAGCATTCCAAAATGGCCGCCTTCCCATTTATCATACAACGTTGGTGCCAGAGGGTTTTCTGTGCATCTTGGTGAATTGGACAAGTGTACTAAATTTCATGATTCTATGTCAAACTAAGGCCAATGTGGAGGGTAGTTTGAAAATTTCTAGGTGGCACTCTTGAGCCGTTTCTGTTGCAATTTTTGCCACACCCCCAAAATATGTAAATTTTCACCAGTCTTGATGCGGCCGCACTTGTGACTCCTGCATCTCCAGAGAATTCTGTGACTCCTGCACCTCCAGCGGGTTCTGCGACACCCGCACCTCCAGAGGGTTCCGCAACTCCTGCACCTCCAGAAGGTTCTGCAACTCTTGCACCTCCAGAGGGTTCTGCGACTCCTGCACCTCCAAAGGGTTCTGCGCCTCCTGGTCCATCTCCAGAGGGTCTAGTGTCTCCTGCGTCTCCTACATCTCCAGCGTCTCAAGTAGCCTCGACGTCCATGGAAGGGCCCCGGTTCACCGACGTCTCGATGTCCATGGAGGGTCCCCGGTCTGCCGACGCCGTGACGTCGCATCCGGTGGATTCCACGTCAGCTCTTGTAAGTGCCGATGAAGACTCTGCTGACAAAGCTCCTGCCTCAGCAACAGATGTCTCCGCCGTCTGCAGCTCCTCAGGTCTCGTTGTCGCCCGCTGCAGAGGCTCTTCCGCTCTCCACGTCGCCTGATACAGAGGCTCCTCCATTCTACCCACTTCTTATGCACTGCTTTGCTAGATTTTTTTACGTCATTACTGATCGTAGATCAAATCACGTCAGCTGCAGGCATTGTTGGTTTTGATTAGATTAATATACATATACTGTGTACATTAACTCATATGCTGCTTTGCCACTCTTTGCAAATGTCAATGCTAGAACCTTCAGTTTATTTTATAGATATACTTTTTATACTACTATGCAAAAACTCAGGACAGTATTACACTTTTATTATTTCATTTTATGCTTATGTTCATTAAATGTTTAGTGTTTTAGTGTTGGTGTAAATTTTCATACTTTTATACTACTATGCAAAAACTCAGGACAGTGTTACACTTTTACTATTTTATGCTTATGTTTATTAAATGTTTCAGTGTTTTAGTGTTTAAATGGTTACTGTTGCACCGAGGGACTGAGAGAAACGCAATTTCAATCCTGTGTATGTCCTGTACATATTGCAGTTCTGACAATAAAGTTGACTTTGACTTTGACTTGATTAATAATCAAATTGAACAGTTCCGTCCATGTTGTTTGTCAACAACTCTTTAACATTCACTGTGGCACACGTTTAAAAGCTTTTGATTGAACTGGGACTGGACAGGACCCTCTTTGACCCAAGGACCCTAGGGAAACACACTGGTAAAACTCCACCATTAATGGGATAAATCGACTAGGCACAAAGTTTATTTATATGCCGATGATGTGCCTTTGTGTGTGTGTGTGTGTGTGTGTGTGTGTGTGTGTGTGTATATATGTATATATGTGTGTG